>JAQIUQ010000446.1:0-282500 GCA_030378365.1 Hybognathus amarus
ATGGCTTAACAAAGGTTAATTGATGGACATGTAGAGGGGGCTCTATAGCGCCACCTAGAAATGGGCATGTTCAGGGGTCTCTATAGCAAATACTTTTTTTAGCTACGGTCACCGAGCTTTGAACATATATAGACCTCATCAAGCCGGACAACTTCCACACAACAGACATTAATCCACCAAACAGGAAGTCAGACATTTTATTTTAATGGCATACTGTGGTGTTTCAGATACTCCTCCCGTAGGATTCTTGTGACTTCCATCAAACAAAAGTAAAATCATGCCAAGACATTGAAGACTCTAAATTGGAAACAGGTTTTTGATATCTTGAAAACATGATGGGAGGGGCAGGGAACGGGGACTCCTGCCTATTGGCCGAACCTGGAGAAGCCGTCACCATAGTTTTTTTTCTTCTTCTCTCTTCTCTCCTCTCTCCCTCTCGTCTCTGTTGGTCTCTTGCTTCCTTGTCCTTTCTCTTGCCTTGTCTATCTCGGGAGTACCCCCCGGCCTGCGAGGGGCAATGGGGGTATGTGGTCGAGCAGGACAAGGCCGAGGGCTGCAAGAGACAGACACGTCTTTACTTACATTTGTGTATTGGTTTATTTTATTATTAAAGTTGTTAAATGTTTGCCGGTTAATTGTTTCTGCTCTTCCACCAGAATGGTTTGCTTTCACAAATAATTAACTGTAGTCTGACATGAACCGGCCCCAACTTAAGAAACAAATGGAGATGTAACACTGCTATGTGTTGTTTACCTGACTATAATCAGTGTGCATCCTGGTTAAAAAGCATTGATGCTTAGCCCTATTTTACCCAGTTGTACAGTTTGCCCTGGCTATAGATTGTAATACAGTGCAAGGGCCCTTCTTCCCCTGTGACAGGGGGCCCTCGCTGGTTTTGTTTTTTGTGAGATTGAACTGACTGGCTTGTTTATTAAATAAAGTAAGAGTAAAAACACTAGATCACTAAATCACTATAAAGGCTTGTGGTTGATAAATGTGGTTGTTGCTGTATCAATGAGGTCATCCTCATTGACACGCATCTCACAGAAATGAACTGTGTCCCACATTCCCTGCTGAGGAATCTGGTCAGGTTTAACCTGGTTTTAGTTTGATTCAACTTGGACTCCTCCCTTTGGTCACAATCATAAAGGTTGGAACATTCTGAAGGCTAGGAACAGAAGTAATTTCTTGGATTAAGAGAGGAGCGAACACTTTCAAGCCAACGAAGCCAAGCAAACAAGAGAAAATGGTGTCTATGTGCCGACAAATACTGGGCATGTCCCTAGGAATTATTGGTTTCATCGGAGCTATTGTGATTTGTGCCCTTCCTATGTGGAAGGTGACCGCATTCATTGGAGCCAATATTGTGACTGCACAGACCATCTGGGAAGGCTTGTGGATGAACTGTGTGGTACAAAGCACAGGACAAATGCAGTGCAAAATCTACGACTCCCTCTTGGCCTTACCTCAGGACTTGCAGGCTGCTCGGGCACTTGTGATCATCGCCATCATTGTGTGCGTCTTTGGGATCATCATGGGAATTGCCGGTGGAAAATGTACCAGCTTTGTCGAGGGTGAAAGCACAAAGGTGAAGGTGGCTATTGCTAGTGGTGTAATCTTCATCATCGCTGGAGTGCTGGTTCTGGTCCCCGTCTGTTGGTCAGCTAACACCATCATCAGGGATTTCTACAACCCCTTGCTCACAGATGCCCAAAGAAGGGAGATGGGACCTTCTCTCTATATTGGATTTGGTGCAGCTGCACTGCTGATCCTGGGAGGAGGTATACTGTGCAGCTCCTGCCCACCTAAGGAGGACAACTACGGCATCAAGTACTCTCAGCCACGGTCCGTTGCCACCAGCAAAGCCTACGTCTAAAAGAGATCAAGCACACTAAGACTTTTTACTGCAAAGACTCTCTTTTTTCCCTTGTAAAACATCTTTTTTTCCCAGGTGTGGATATTTCTTTTCCCAAGAAACAGTAGAAGGACAGTGTCTGATATGACATATAGATAACATACTGAGGTTTTGTGCTGTGGTTATACAGATCACTGAAAAAGAAAATTGTGAATGTATAATGTGATGAGAGGAATCCAACTCAGGGAAGCAACAGAGATCTGTATTTCATAAATAAGCCATTCTTGCAATTTATGTTTAAAATTACAATAGTAATGGTTTTATTAATCAGAAAATTAAAGCTATATAACTGTTAATAAAATACAATGTCTTTGGTTTTATTAAAATGTGTGTTAACCTTCTTATCAAGTTTACATGATAAATTAGCATTTTTTGCACAAAGATGTCTTGATCATTAAATTTGTCTTATTATTTTTGTCATTAAAATAAATGGTTCTGTAAAACAACTTATTTATACTGACATTATTTCATAATAATAGTTTGACAATATGGATATTCTAACATCAAGAACACTTACAGATAAGATCATGCTGGCCTGCAGATAAAACTGCTGAAAAACTCAACAGAGATGTTGGCAAAAATTCGCATGCAAAACAGTTAGTGCAATTTTGTTGTATTGTTAAAAAATCTACATTTTGCTAAGTAAGAAAATAATAAACAGCATGTTCAGGTGTGGTCCTAGTTTGTTCGATAGCATTAAGTATTGTTTCTTACATAACATGAACTCAGTGAAAATAAATTAGATATTATATCTTGAATAGATATTATATGATATTCTATCACTTTGTTGTGCATCGAGACATTTTGGACAAGCGAATCAGCAAGGGGTCTCAAGTAAGCTGTAGGAAGAGTGCATTTATTAGAATTGTGTTTTGAAACATGCAATAACTTTAATGGGATCATTATAATATGTGATAATATGATCATTTTGTAACATTAGCCAGTAAGCTAAAAAAAGCACTAAGATCACTAAATTAATTTTTATGTAACAAAGTTTGGAAGCAGCATTGCAGGTACGACCAATCAGCTTAAGAGGAAGCCGGTATGAATAAAGCTTTCCTCACCTGTCTCATCGGCAAGTGTCTACATCCCTTTAACCCATTACCTCACACTTGGCTGGGTCTACCACAGTAGGGGGAGGTAGTCTGGGTGTACGGCCAAAATTACGCAAGCCAAAGCCAAATATGCATAAATACAACTTTAGATTTCATGTACGTGTGCACTGGTGAAATCCATATAAAGGCTTGTGGTTGATATCCAAAGGTTTTCGGTTCTATGACTTAGTTCATTTAACCCAGCGTGCGCAGAAGCCCTTAAAAGTGAAGCCAAACGTCCCACCTCCCCATGTCATTCAACGGGACGTGAGACCAACTAAACAATTCAATTACACTTCACATATCCTTTTTCCAAAGATAGTTTCTGTCATTTACTGTAGTTTCTATCACGTTGATGTAATTTCAAGTGTTCGTTTTTAAAATAAGTTTGTTTTTAGTTAGTTATGTGATGCTAAAAACGGTGCTCTGACATCATGATTGACAGCTGTGATTGACAGGTTCTCTGTGCGAAGGTAGTCACTGAAGCACCAGCGGACTTTTTTTAATAATGTTGATTATGTGGTTAGTAGTTGTATTTACCTTATTTTAACGAGGTACTGCAATCAGCAGACATCATTGGAGAAGAACGAAGCAGACAGAGGCCACTTAATGAAAGTGCGGGGCGTGTGCTTGCGATTTGATTCAGCAGTGAATGAGGGCGCGGCCTTGATTTTCGCGGCTTTACTTCCTGCTCACGACTGCGCATGTCTGGTCCCGAAACGCAAGTGCGCAGACTCAAGTTCCAAGATGTCAGCGCCATATCGAGACACTGGCGGCTTCAGTTCTCTCTGATGGAAAAGAGCGAAGGGGCGTCGTCCATCTTTTTTTACAGTCTATGATTTCATCCAAGTCATCAACCAATGATTGCTCACTTGATGCACATCTCAGAGAAACCAGAGCGTATCCACATCCCCGCTGTGGAATCTTGGTCAGGTTTAACCAGGTTTCAGGTCCATCTGACTTGGACTCCTCCCTTCTGAGAAAAACTTAAAAATAGGTCTAGTCATTTCTGACGATTATCAGAGGAGAAACACTTCAAGAAAACAAAGCCCAAACACACAGCATAAATCAATAAAAAATGATTGTTTTGATTTATCCTGGCCATGTCCTCAGCCATTATTGGTGTCTGGGGGAGCCAACACATTCTCATCCTTTGGCGTCATATAGGTGATCGCCATATGACATTTCGTCTGAAATACTGCGCACATGGCACCCTTCAGCGTCAATATAACATGCACTGTTATGGGTAGGTTTAGGTCTGGGGAGGGTCTGCATCTCATATTGATGCTAAAGGATGTCACTCACCTGTATGACACCTTGGGTTCTGCGCGTTATATTGACGCTAAAGGGTGCCATGTGCGTAGTATTTCAACGAAATGTCATATGGCGTCACGTCACCTATATGACGCCCAAAGGATAAGAACGGGCTCGGAGAGCTATTATGATTTGTGCCCTTATATGTGGAAGGTGACAGCAGTAACACTTGTGTTGCTTGCATTTATACTGTGACGTGTAGCTTGTTTACCTGTCGTTTACCTCGTCTATGTACTTCCTTGGTTTTGGCTTGCTCATTGTTCCATGTTATCAGTATTTAGGTGGTTTGTATCTCCTGTGTTCTCCTTTTCTCCCTGAAGTCTATTCAGTGAAGTTCACGACGTGATTTTGGGGAGGAGTGAACTCATCTAATCGTTCAATTAACTGCCGGAGCGAAATGAGGCAGCCGTCCCCCTCTGCTTGGAATCAGTTGTTTTGTTATTCCTTCACCATAATTTAGGTATCTTGCTGCTATACTCATCATTCAACCATTAGTAGCCTCACTTGGGAGAACAGATGTAAGCTCTATAGGTGAAGCTACTTCCTCGAAGCCCACTGCTGACAGCAAGCCAAATAGGCCAATGCTTAACCTTATTAACTTAAAGATTATAGGGGCAAAGAACTCGTGAGTTGTTTAGTTTGATATTCCGAGCTCGGAATTTGGCCCAAACCTCTTTTAACATATTATTACTGTTAAAATACATTTTGTGGATATGTAATTTTAATGTGCACCTTTAAAGGTTCAATACCTAAGATTGCATATCACTAGAGGGCGCTACATTCAAAACAACAACAACGGCTTTGCTTGATGACGACGTGGAGGAACGCGGAATGATGGGAACTGTTGTTTTCAACTCCACCGTGGATAAATCAGTCAGACGGGAATCGAAAATTAGTTGTCATGGATGAGGTAAAGTTCGATTTCTATAAATGTTGCGTTTAATGACATGCTTGTTTTTCATTAAACTGAAATAGCCGCAAGAAAAGTCAGGTTTAAAAGTAAATTAGTTATCACAGATGTTACTGTACGAGTCACTGGACGAAGCTATGGTGGAGAGGGTTTGAAGTCAAATCGTTGCTAATGTATCCTGACTTCGCCCTATGCTGCAATATGCATTTAGTTTTGTATTCATTTACAGAAATCAGCTGCTTGACAATTACTGATGTTATTAGATTTTTCAGGTGATATTCTCAATTCAGTGAACAGATGTTCTGATGTAAAATTTTCAGACTGCAGACTCAGCAACGATTGTATTTAATTGTACAGTACAATCATAACATAGAACAGACATTATCTTCCTTTCATGATGAGAAAGTGCGCGTCCGGTGTGCGATACTGGACTTTGTCCTAGACGTGGCGCGGCTCTCTCGTCCGGTGTGCCGATACTGGACTTTGTCCTGAGACGTGGCGCGGCTCTTCTCGTCCGGTGTGCGATACTGGACTTTGTCCTAGACGTGGCGCGGCTCTTCTCGTCCGGTGTGCGATACTGGACTTTGTCCTAGACGTGGCGCGGCTCTTCTCGTCCGGTGTGCGATACTGGACTTTGTCCTAGACGTGGCGTGGCTCTTCTCGTCTGGTGTGCGATACTGGACTTTGTCCTAGACGTGGCGTGGCTCTTCTCGTCTGGTGTGCGATACTGGACTTTGTCCTAGACGTGGCGCGGCTCTTCTCGTCCGGTGTGCGACCCCCTTTACAGCCAACAGTTCACATTCCGAGAATAATTGAAAAGAATAATGCACCAGAATGTGCACCATTCCATTACAAATGCGCGAAACAAGCTGACTTTTGTTGCTTGATAGACGCAAACGCACAACTACAACTTCCGCATTTGTCCAGGACTACACGTAGTACGAGCGGAAACCGAGGTAACGCGGATATGACGCGATTGACTGGCGACTCCCAGCTCACCCCTGCTCACACGCCCCGTTTCCTTGGTTAAAATCTCAATTTACTCGCGATTTAAACATAGCTTGAAACATTTGGAATATTGTAAGTTATCATCTTAACTAAATATATAACACTGGCCTTGTGATTTTGGGATATTTTAATGCAAAAACCTTAGGTATTGTACCTTTAACCCTTTCAACCCCACAGGAAATACTGTAGTGTTCACACTACAAAGAGAAAAAGTAACAATGAAGCAGTGTTGCAGTGAGATAATTAAGTGAACATGTAAGTGATTTTTGAGCATTAGTGATGAACACCTGCTGTTAACAAGCAGAATCAATTAAGAAAAGAGGAAGAAGAACAGAAAAAGAGACAATAACTGCAGCCATTGCACATTTTTACAGTTATTACTAACCAGTTTGACTTTATTTCTGTTATACATCTTCAGAATGTCTTATTGAGAATTATCAGAGGTTTAGATATTGATCTTTTATTGAAAATATTTGGTTTGAATTTCCATTATGGTGATCAGTGTTTACTTATTTGGGCTCTTGACCCTTGACATTTTAAAACCTTTTTTCTTGTGCTGCTTTAAATGTTTTTGCAAACCACATTTATGGCAAAACATGTTTTTGTGATGATGATCAGTGAATGCTGATTGCAATGCATTGATGATGACATAACCATCATGTAGTCTCTTGATTCACTGATCTCATCTAGTGTTAAATCCTGTATCAAAAGTGTTGCATTTTAAAAAATAAAAACACTGACATGTTTCATTACTTTCACTTTGAAACAATAGCAAGAGTACACTGAAGACTGCACTGTTAATCAGTTTTATTACTGATTACTAAATGAAAGCTATAGAATCACATAGCTACTTTCACCCATAAATATAAAATTAAAAGACACAAAATGGGATCAGACAAGGTCATGATGATTATTATGGAATCATAGCAACACAGCCAGAAACATCTGATCAAATTCCTCTTGGCTTTGTCTTGCCATGACAACCATACTTTTTAAACACAAAGCAGCCAGAAAAAAAATGCAAATGTTAAAAAGTCAAGGGTCAAAGAGCCCTTAATGGTTAATAGCCCTAAACTTTTATTATTTTCAATAAAACATCTAAACCATTAAATCTCAACAAGAACTTCTGAACATGCATGAAATAAACTGGTTTGTAATCTGTTTTCACACTCAGTGTGGCTGGAAGTCAGTGTAGTTCTCATGTTTCTGCTTATTCTTCTCTTTTTTCTGTTCTTGTTTCTATGTTCCTTCAGTGATTCTGCTTGTCAGCTGTTCATCAGTGTCTGAATAAATTCATCCTCTCAAGTAGACTATATTAGTAAAATTAATGTAGGGAATAGTGAATGAGAGTATAAGGTGTGATTTGGGACACTTTCGAGGCTACTTGAAAATGACAAATAATTTCCCAGAATGCATTGTTTTCTCTGGTGTAATACTGTTTTATTTGAAAATAGTATGTTACTCTCAGAATTTTTCCATTGCCATTCAAACAGTACATTTATTTGAATTGCAATAATAGAGTTACTTTAACACTTATTATTTTTTGTAAGATTGGATTGACTGCCAAAAATAAAATTAGGCTTATCAGTGGAGAAAGAGCACCCAGTGGTGGATGGAAATGATTTTTAAATATTAGCCAGCAAGCTTCTTTACTAAATAAAATGAGTGTAAAATCACTATATCTATTTAATTTGTAACCATCCTTAAATACAAGTTGATTCAGCTCTTCTAGTCAAGGCAATGGCCATGTTTACATGTAGAACAATATACGCTTATTATTTGGTCAAATTCCTGATTATGGATCTAGGCCATAGTAATATAAACAGGTTGATATGGAAAACATGTTTTTGATGGACCCTTTGAGACCTCTGTGCCCAGGGCATGTTAACAATGCTAATGCATCCTGAGATTCATGTGCATAAATTTCAGTAAATTGGCTCATTTCAGGAAATGAGGTTTGGCACAGCAAAAGTTGTTTTGCTGAAGCTTTGGTTTCAAGTCTAAACTGGTTAAACAACTAGCAATGGCTGTCTGAATATTAACAACAGGATGTGGTTGAGTTTTGAAAATATCTCATCCATCTTCTACCGCTTATCCGGGGCCGGCAGCAGAGATGCCCAGACCTACCTCTCCCTAGAAACTTCCTCTAGCTCTTCCGGAAGTACACCAAGGTGTTCTGAGGCCAGCCGGGAGACATAGTCCCTCCAGCTTGTCCTAGGTCTTCCCGCGGTCTCCTCCCAGTGGGACGTGCCCGGAACACCTCCCCGGGAAGGCGTCCAGGAGGCATCCGGAACAGATGCCAGAGCCACCTCAGCTGACCCCTCTCGATGTGGAGGAGCAGCGGCTCTACTCTGAGCTCCTCCCCGAGTGACCGAGCTTCTCACCCTATCTCTAAGGGGATCGCCCAGCCGCCCTGCGGAGAAAGCTCATTTCGGCCGCCTGTATCCCGGATCTTGTCCTTTCGGTCATGACCCAAGGCTCATGACCATAGGTGAGAGTAGGAACGTAGATTGACCGGTAAATTGAGAGCTTTCCCTTACAGCTCAGCTCCTTCTTCACCACAACATACCGGTACATCGACCGCATTACTGCAGAAGCTGGACCGATCCGTCTGTCAATCTCCCGTTCCATCCTTCCCTTACTCGTGAACAAAACCCCAAGATACTAAAGCTCCTCCACTTGAGGAAGGATTTCTCCAGCAACCTGAAGTGAGCAAGCCACCCTTTTCCGACTGAGGACCATGGCCTCGGATTTGGAGGTGCTCTATTTTCATCCCAGCTGCTTCACACTCGGCTGCAAAAACGTCCCAGTGCATGCTGAAAGGTCTTGGTCTGAAGGGGCCAACATGACAACATCATCCGCAAAGAGAAGAGACAAAATCATGTGGTCCCCAAACCTGACACCTTCCGGCCCCTGGCTGCGCCTAAAAATCAATGCAGGCAGATCAATAATATTGTTGAATATTAAGTCCCCAACTTAAGCAAGCCAAAAGCCAAAGGCGACAGTGACGAGGAACCAAAACTCCATCAAGGACAGAATGGTGAAATAAACCTTGGGAGAAACCAGGCTCAGTTGGGGACCAGTTCTCCTCTACCCAACGAACAGTGTATGATTTTAAATCATACACAATTACAGGTTAGAAGTCACATTGGATCAGAACAATCAGAATATTATCCAGTTCCATCTGGTTGAAGTGCCGATGGCTGTCATGTCGATGAGGCCATCACAGGGGAGAGTCTAGTTGACACAATCGCAGGTCCTTCATTTGATTTGGACACAGCCCGGATACAGCTGGCTACATCATGTGTTGTGGTTGTGTCTAGGCATAGGTCCTTCATTTGGTCTGGATACGGCCCAGATCTGTTCTCTAGATCATGCGTTGTGGTCACGTCTAGGTGCAGGCTCCTTCATCTGGTTTTGGATACAGCCCAGATCTGGATGACTACATCATGCGTTCTGGTCCTGTATAGAGCGCAGGTCCTTCATCTGGTCTGGATACGGCCCGGATCTGGCTGACTGACATCATGTGTTGTGCTCGTGTCTAGGAGTAGGTCCTTCATCTGGTCTGCGATACGGCCCAGATCCGGCTCCTCGAGATCATGCCTTGTGGTCCTGTCTAGGTGCAGGTCCTTCATCCTGGTCTGGATACGGCCCGGATCTGGCTGACTACATCATGCGTTGTGGTCATGTCTACCGCTTGCAGTCGATTTTGATATTTCTAGGTATTATCAAATGGCCGGAATTTCTGAGATCGCTTGAGTTGTGACAGACCATAATGAAACTAGGCTCTGGCTCCCGAACCAGCACAAGCTCTACCAGCTCCTGATTTTTTTTAATCAGCTGAGTACCAGACAGATGCAGTATAAGTTTATGTACTCCAGGCTGTCACTGAGACCTGATCTGCAAGGATGATAGTGTCCCTGATGGTCTTTCCCATCTTGGTGGGTGTCCTCTAGGACTCCTGTTACACTTGTCTCAGGGAAATGTACCAACTTCATAGTTGAGGAAAGGAAAGTAAAAGCATCCATTGCTGCTGTGGTGGTTCTGATCATCTCTGGGCTTCTTTGTCTCATCACTGTCTTATCACCTATGCTGGACCTCTGTCATTATAATAACTGACTCCTACAACCTCTTGTTGTACGCTCAAAGTAGAGAGATGAGAGCTTCATTAGACCACTCAGCATCTGTCAAATATAATCCTGTAATGATGGTAAAGCCATCTAGTGGTCATGATGCTCTTCCCGGCTACACAGTGCCATTCCAATGGTCTCCATCTCCTCCCAAGACCTACACACAGTTTCATTAAAAAAGATATAGTTGTATATTTTGTAGTGTATTTGAGACGACAAATTAGTGTAGGTGAAATTATTGGAGCACTTTTAACTGTTGAATTCTCTTGTGCAAAATTCACTTGTATTTTACTAATTATGTGCAGTTTTTTATGAAGTAAAAATGTTGGCACAATTGTTCTTGGCTTTTGTTATCATTTTGTTTTTTTTTTGTGTGCATGCCAGAGGAACATACTTTACACAACACTAGGAAAACCTGCTGTTCAGGAACACCCACTAGTTTGCACTAGTCAATGGAACATACTACTGTGATCTCAAAGAACAAGACGATCCATAGCTATTGTTTTTGTACTGCTTGACAAACTGTAAAAATACAGGTTCTAAGCGATATAAATAAGTTTATAGTCACTTTCACTGTGGGTGTAGGTTACTGTACTTTCTTAATTATGAAAAGTTGATTTGTATTTCACCTGCATTGTGTGTTTGTTCATCTTCTGAGAGACACTGAACAAAGAATTATAAATTGAAATGTCTTTTTTGACACATTTGGAAGTTAAATAGAAAACCAGTTCTCCCACTATTAACCTTTCTTACATGGCTCATATTACATGGTTCTCAGGCTTTCGTACACAAACATCCTGAGTTTCCTTACAATGAGAGCTTTTCTCAGAGTCACAGTGTTATTTCAGATAACCACTACAGGGAAATGCCAGGTTTCTCTTACGCAAAATTCTAAACATATTCTTTTATGTCCGAACACGTGCACTACATTCTTAGAA
The DNA here is from genome assembly GCA_030378365.1 of Hybognathus amarus. Lineage (NCBI taxonomy): Eukaryota > Metazoa > Chordata > Actinopteri > Cypriniformes > Leuciscidae > Hybognathus > Hybognathus amarus. The sequence continues at coordinate 11,310 of JAQIUQ010000446.1, forward strand.
ATGTAAACAAGTGATGTCAAAGACAGTGATAAAAGTGTGACAACCACCACTAAACCATGCAGCTCTCTGTTGAGAAATATATTTCTCGATTAGTATCGGTTTCATTCAAACTCCAAACACAACTGTCTTGTTGAGCAAATTGACTTCAGTTCTCACCTGTATTTTGAAATCTACTGCCCCCTGAGTGAGAGAAAATCATACATGTTACAAATGTATGTATGTGTCAAATGTATGTTACAGAAACACTGATCAAAGAAATAATTAAAGGTTGTCTCTGTCTGTTTTTTGTCATCCCCAGCCCCATCCATGGCTCTGCAGGTCTTGGGAATCACTCTTTCAATGATTGGCTTTGCAGGAACCATCATCATCTGTGCTCTGCCCATGTGGAAGGTAACCGCCTTCATCGGCACAAACATTGTGGTGGCACAGGTCTTCTGGGAAGGATTGTGGATGACGTGCGTGTACGAGCGCATTGGCCAGATGCAGTGTAAACTGTACGATGCCCTGCTGGATTTGGATCCTTCCCTTCAGGCGTCGCGTGGGCTAATGGTGACCACCATGGCTTTGGCCTGCTTGGCTTTCCTCATTTTTCTGGTTGGGGCTGATTGCACCAACTGCCTAAGTAACCCACACGCCAAAGCACGGATTGTGGTGGTCTCTGGGATTACCTTTATGCTTTCTGGACTGACTACTGTGGTGCCTGTGTCCTGGACAGCTGACTCCATTATAAGAGACTTCCATAATCCCATAGTGCATGAAGCACTGAAGAGAGAGATGGGGGCAGCCCTGTATGTGGGCTGGGTGACAGCGGGCTTTCTGTTTGTTGGGGGAGCCGTTCTCTGCACCAGCTGCCCACCAGAGCGGGACAACTATTCCCCTAGATACACCTTAACAAAATCTGACACCCACAGTGGCTACGCCATCAAGAACTATCGTCTGATATACAGCACATGCCTTTGAGTAAAGCGGACATGATGGCCAAATGCAAAAGTGATACAGTACATCACATAGTAACAAGTGTTATAAGAAACACTTCATCAGATCCTAAAGAATTGCTAATTAAGACAAGTGGAGATTTTAAGTGATTAAACAGTGTGTTTCTTCGTGAGTGTGTGTGAAATAGAGATAGTGAGAGAAAAGTAACACAGTCTCATCCCAATTCGTCATATAACTGACGTTTTGGGACGTCTTTTGACCATTCGTCAATATATGCCTTTTTAGGGCCCCCTTAAACGTCAGTAGATGATCGATCCCGGGCCGTCATACAACTGACGCTTTACCTTTAACGTCAGTTAGGTGACGAGTTGGGTTTAGGGTTAGGTTTAGGTCTGGGGTAGAGTTAGGATCCAGAACGTCATCTACCGACGTTTAAGGGGGCCTGAAAAAGGCATATATTGACGAATGGTCAAAAGACGTCCCAAGAGCGTCAGTTATATGATGAATTGGGATGAGACTGCGCTGAGAAAAGACTACAGTGGTTAATTATATATATATATATATATATATTGTAGGGACTGAAACAAATAATAAGGTTATGCTGAAAATAATCCCTCTCCGTCACACTGACCCATTGGGCTGTACATTTTCTGTCGCTCGATTTTTGAATAATTAATGAACAATAACAATTGGAGTAAATTCTATTAAAAAAAGTGTATCTCAATAAAGTTTTCACTGTGCAATATTTTATCGAGTAATGTTCTATTTATCGCAGTGTAATTTGACACTACACTATCTTGGCATTTGTCACTTTCTTTTTTATTGCACATAATGCTTGTATTGTATTGTGTTGCATTGTGTTGTGAAGTGTTGTATTAGCATCTGGAGGTTGCTCCTCCAGAGCTTCATTGTACATGTACAGTGACAATAAAGATCTTAATCCAAATTTAAATATAACCACTACTTAAACAGAGCCACTAATCCCATGACAACCACTAAACCTAACCCTAAACACACACATACACACACAGAGAGAGCACAATGAATTGTACATTGTTCATATTATTCTAAAATGTTTTTATTTTTTGTATTTAAGTCAAGTCAAGTATATTTATATAACGCTTTTCACAATATAGATTGCATCAAAGCAGCTTCACAGTATCAATTTAGCCGGGCAATATATATATATATATATATATATATATATATATATATATATATACGTATATATATATATCACACACACACACACACACACACACACACGCACACACACACACACACATATATATACGCACACACACACACACACACACACACACACACACACACACACTCACCGGCCACTTTATTAGGTACCCCATGCTAGTAACGGGTTGGACCCCTTTTGCTTTCAGAACTGCCTCAATTCTTCGTTGCATAGATTCAACAAGGTGCTGGAAGCATTCCTCAGGGAGTTTGGTCCATATAGACATGATGGCATCACACAGTTGCCGCAGATTTGTCGGCTGCACATCCATGATGCGAATCTCCCGTTCCACCCACATCCCAAAGTATGCTCTATTGGATTGCAGATCTGGTGACTGTGGGAGGCCATTTGAGTACAGCGAACTCATTGTCATGTTCAAGAAACCAGTCTGAAGATGATTCCAGCTTTATGACATGGCGCATTATCCTGCTGAAAGTAGCCATCAGAAGTTGGGTACATTGTGGTCATAAAGGGATGGACATGGTCAGCAACAATACTCAGGTAGGCTGTGGCATTGCAACGATGCTCAATTGGTACCAAGGGGCCCAAAGAGTGCCAAGAAAATATTCCCCACACCATGACACCACCACCACCAGCCTGAACCGTTTGATACAAGGCAGGATGGATCCATGCTTTCTTGTTGTAGACGCCGAGTTCTGACCGTACCATCCGAATGTCGCAGCAGAAATCGAGACTCATCAAGACCAGGCAACTTTTTTCCAATCTTCTATTGTCCAATTTCGATGAGCTTGTGCAAATTGTAGCCTCAGTTTCTTGTTCTTAGCTGAAGGGAGTGGCACCCGGTGTGGTCTTCTGCTGCTGTAGCCCATCTGCCTCAAAGTTCGACGCACTGTGCGTCAGAGATGCTTCCTGCCCACCTTGGTTGTAACGGGTGGTCATTTGAGTCACTGTTGCCCTTCTATCAGCTCGAACCAGTCTGGCCATTCTCCTCTGACCTCTGGCATCAACAAGGCATTTCCGCCCACAGAACTGCCGCTCACTGATGTTTTTTCTTTTTCGGACCATTCTCCTGTAAACCCTAGAGAGTGGGTTGTGCCGTGAAAATCCAGTAGATTAGCAGTTTCTGAAATACTCAGACTCAGCCCTTCTGGCACCAACAATCATGCCACGTTCAAAGTCACTCAAATCACCTTTCTTCCCCATACTGATGCTCGGTTTGAACTGCAGGAGATTGTCTTGACCATGTCTACATGCCTAAATGCACTGAGTTGCCGCCATGTGATTGGCTGCTTAGAAATTAAGTGTTACCGAGTCAGTTGCGACAGGTGTACCTGATAAAGTGCAAAGTGCACAGCTACACACACACACACACACACACACACACACACATTGAAATGTCATGCGGTAAAGCACATTTTAATTCAAATAACAGCAGTACTGAAGTGCTCTCTGGTGGTATATTGTTTAGTTAGATGTTAAAGGAGTACAATTGTGAAGGCGTGAATATTTTATCTGTGATAAAATATTTATGAGGAAGATTTTAAAATTTGACTTCACAACAGACCATCAACACAGACATTCCAAAATGATACAATAGCAGGACTGGAGACAATATCCCGAAACACAACTATTATTATTCCTAATGGGGGAAGGAGAGAAACAGATTTCACAGGGATAATCTACATTTTAAAATATATTAAACTAGAAAACACTTATTTTAAATTGTAATAATATTTCACAATATCAAAGTTTTTTTGCTATATTGTTTTTGTAAAATAAGTGCAGCCTTGGTAAGCAGAAGAGACTTGTTTATTTATATATTTTAACTTTATTTGTTTATCCTTTAGCCTCATCCACATTCGAGTGGATAAAAATTGTCTTTTAGTGCCACTTATTTTACCAGTAAACTTTGTCAATTTGTACCAAAAGGGAATGTTGAAGAATGAATCATAATGTAACAACTTAATTTATTCATCAGTCAAGATGTCTAAACTCTTGAGTGATTGTTTTTCAGGGCTCTCAACTTCAGTCCTGGAGGGCCAGTCTATGAACAAACTAATCCAGATGTTCAGAATTACTGGCAAATTACAGAAGGCTGGGTAAAATCATGGGATTGGTACTAAAGTCTAAAGGACACTGGCCCTCCTTGTGTTTGATCACAATATATTTAAATGTTACCTTGTTGCAGTGTAATTAAGTTCTCAAGTAATATAATATAATTAGAGTAAAATTATTAACAATATGTACTTTATAGGGTTAGTTACTTGTAATACTGCACAATTTGAAGTTACATCTGTGAATCCATGCAACACATGTAACAAGGACACATTAAAATAAAGTAGGGCTGTCCGATCCTGCTCCGGAGGGCCACAGTCCTGGAGAGTTTGTTTACTCTGCTTCTGAAACAATTGCTGGAATGCTATCTAACCAACAAGTTCTTCTATTTGATCACTCAATTTCTTTCTCCTCCTACTGGAATCTGTCTTTTAGTGTGTCAAACAAAGACATCTTTCAAGACAGAAGAATAATTGTTCTCAGTCTAATGTAATGGACTTTGCTGGAACTGAACTGAGGTCCCTAGCGGATCTGTTGATGCTTAAAAAAATATATTGGTGATGCAGAGGGAGTGAAGAAGAGAACTAAACTTCAAATTTGAATAATAAGGTGACTGGGGATGGTTGTTATATTTTTGACATTTCTATCAGTTCTTTTTAGCCAGTGCATTCAAAATGTGATTCAAACTAGCTACAAGTGTCTGCTAGTATCTGTTCTTTGCATCTTGCATAAGCAGGAAAAGCATGGTTTAGTTTCAAACACGAGGAGTGAAATGTTACAATTCACCCCATAGTCCGGGTTAGTTGTAACATATCCTAGAGTGAGATGTACTATATCATCATGATATCCACCAGGGTGATTATGAATAATGATAGTTGACACACTGACTTTTCAACATAATTCATAATTTGTAAAGCACTTTTAACAGTACAGATTGTTTCAAAGCAGCTTTACAGTTATAATAGAAACAGAAACACCAGAGATGGCATTCCTGGACCACTAGCGTGGACATAGCACGACCCACTGACCGCGCGGTAACATTTGTCGCACGAAGCATGAGTTCCATCGCAATGCGAAGATGCCGCACCCTTGTGCAGGACTTTCAGTGCCTTGGCCTGATGGACGCCATATACATGCATGGAAGAGGCAGCTTCCCCACAGGCCTTGCAAGCCTTGCCGGTTAGATCCAACGAGTACATACAGGCCTGGGAAGGAAGACACGGTTCTCCACGGCAAGTGGAGTTAGGGCACAGCTGCATTGCAATGGCCCGTTCCACTGGCGGGATTAGCTGCCCCATCAAGGGTGGTGAGGGAGGAAGGAGCCACCAGAACGGTTTCTTGCAGTAAAAAGAAGGTGCCGTCCACGTCCCTGTGAGCTGCTCATGCACCTCCGGAAACAAGGGCACTGGAGTGGGTTGCTGAAAATCAGCATGCGCCATGTGTATTGTGTAATGATGATGTGTATTGTGCGCCATGTGTAATGATTGCACGCCAATGTGTATTGGCTTGTTTTAGTTTCACTCGAAGTAGATTGCCTCTCTTGCGAGATTCCTATTGGTCAGTCATGACCTACATTGTAGTGACTGGCCGACAGGGAACAGCGCCTGGTGTCTCGAGTCAGTCATAGTTATTGGCGATAAAATTGAATTTGAACACAAAACTTTCAATATTTTCAATGTTCAATCATTTCCAATCAATCCACCTACATGTTTTACATTGGCACTTCTATAATTTGATCATTTTCTCCTAACTTTCACCTAACATATCCCTAATCCTACTCTTTTTATCCTACTTACCTCCCGTGGACACAGTCCATAAAATGCTTCAGCTGCCCTTATCATAAGTTATTTCTCTTGTTCGTCAGTGAAGATCTTCTTTCTATTGTGGAAGCTCCCTTGATTCCTTCTCTTTCAAGAATTTTTTTTAAGAATATGTACAACAATACATGGCAAATGCCATACAATTTTGCCACAGATCTTACAGACTCTCCCTGGTCTTTTATATTACTCTTTCTCTTCCAAGACCTAGACATACTAAAATTCAAAGAAAACATTTAAATTAAAAAAAAAATAGCTTGGGGTAGGTTGTAACATGTTTACTTGACGTTACACCTAACCCTGAGTCTTGTAGCTATGAACAAGCTCACCTTACAGCTAACAGCCAAAACATAGCACTAGCAATTTGCATTGAAAAATGTGATGTCATTACATTAGTGCACCACTAGATGGAACTCAAGCTTCTTGACTTAGATATATGTGCAAAGTGAGAGGAGAGAGAGAGAGAATGCTGTGCATGTTGGTTGCTTCTCAAACAGAAGTCTGCATCCTACCAATGCTGTGTACCTCTTAGAATTTGAATATGTGCAAAGGATTGTGAGTGATTTAAGGCCGCAAATGTCATAAAAATAAATGAAGTAAAAAAGTTACTTTCTTACCTTAAAATGAGTTTTTCTTCTCTAATATCTACTGGCTGCATCTGAAATTGCATACTTCCCTACTACTGTATATAGAAGGTGAAAAACAGTATGTGACAAAAGAAGTATGTCCAAATTCACAGTACTCAGAAAGATAGAAGTTGATCAGGTGAAGTGATATAGGTGGTAATTCTAACAAAAGTAATTGGAAGTGTTCCAACTGACCCGTTTTACACCATTCCTGTTCTCCCCATGCCATCTCTTCTGTTTTGTTTGCTACAGAACACCACAGACTTTTTCATGGACATTTTCCTAAAAACGTTTTGACCAACACTGGAGTTGTTTAAGCACTAGATACATATTGTCAGTACTGATGTGTTTTAGCATACAATCTCCATAGCTCCCTATTCATGTCTCATCGAGTGAGGAAATAGAGGGATTTGTTATGAAACCATAACACAAACACAAAAGATTCCCCCACGTTTCAACCACAGTGTCTCTCCGCCCACAGCTGGAATGCAGTACAGCTGGTTTCCGTAATATGGGGAATAGTTCTGCTCCACGATCCTGAATAAACACGGACATGGATATAAAAATTGAATTTGCTAGTTTCGGGCTGGCTAGTGCAGGCTGGTTTTGCACTATCCTTACAAGATTTCTACCAATGTGGAAAGTAAGAGGAACGGTGGAGAACACCACAACAACACTTCCATTGTACTGGGATGGAGTCTGGTTAAACTGGCAACACCATACAACTGGCAGACTTCACTGCACCTTCTATCAGTCTCTGCTGTCTCTGACTGTACATTTCACCACCTGGAAAATCCTCGTCATCACATCTATAGGAATTGGATCTATTGCCATGGCAGTTTACGGTATTGGGTGGATACGTTATCCTAAGAATATATGGTTTAAAGCTGCCTCCGGGCCATCGTTTGCTGTAAGCGGGCTCCCTTTACTGGTGGTGATCTCCTGGACTACACATTTAATAGATGCGAATGCCGATGTCTTATTAACACTGGAATGGGGAGCTGCGATCGTCACTGGCTGGATGGGAATAGTGTTGCTTGAGGTGGGTGGAGGAATGCTAAGCTTTATTTGCTGTCGGGCAGTCCAGAAGCAGAGACAGGATGAAAGACAAGCGCAAACTTCTGAGCCAGGGGTTCAGTATCCACTCCACACCAGTACTTCATTACAAAACCCCTTACCGGAATACTAAATTAGTGTAATGTGTATCTAAGAACTTATGAACACTTGTTGGTCATATATTTAATGTTAGACAAAGACAACTCTGCTCTGGTTCATGATTCAGTGTTTGAAAACTGACATTGTGAATTTTTCTTCTTTTCTTTATGATCCCCTGTGATCAGATCTACACAAAACTGGTGGATTCATTATCTCTTTCTTTCATGTAAACATTCTTCTTCTTCTTCTGACATTTGCAGCAGACTACATTCATTAGAGGCGTATTGCTGCCCTCGTCAGCTCATCTGAGGAACTACGCTTTATAGGTTATATCCTTATACAAAGTCCAATTCGATGCAAAAAACCTATAACAACTTTGGTAACAATTTATGTTGGTCCCTTTTGATGTAACTTTGCACCTACATGTTAACTAACTCTCATTAGATTATGAATAGACTGTCTGCTTAATACCGGCTTCACTTTATTGTGATGGTCCTCAACAGAAACTGACAACAGACTATAAGTAACTTTGCAACTACATGTCAACATCTAATATGTCTTCTACTTTCTAACCCTAACGTTGCCAGTCTACTAATACACTCTAATGAGAGTTAGTAGACATGAAAGTGTGACATTACTTATAGTCAACAGAGTGTGTTAAACGGACCATCAACATAAAGTGAAACTTTTAGTGTTTTCCTTAGTACTAAGAATTGAATTTAATGAATAGTTTGTAACTCCAGATTCCAGTAATTCTGAATACATGAGATTTCTTTCTGTATGGTGGATGACACAATCCATTTAGCTTCTCCACACATGCATCTGCCATTTGGGGATTTCCAACCATTCCCTTACGAAAATTAAGTTTATTCAAGTGTGCTATTAGTATACTTTTTTAAACTAAAAGTAAGAAAGTATACTTTCAGTCTACTTTTTATGTACTTCTCAGAAATATACTTTATGTACTTAAAAAATATACTTCAAATTGCACTTAAGTGTATACTTGACTTATACTGACAGAAAAGTCTAAGTATTTGGCCTATACTTGATGATTGAGATATACTTATAAGTATTCTAAGTATTCTTGGCTTGTACTTGTGTTTACTATTTTGATTGAGTAGCTTATTAAATACTTTTTTAAAACATAACATCCCAGGTGAAAAAGACGTACAATTAAGTGTATTAAAAATGTACTTAAATAAGTTTTTAGTACAATACAAATATAATGTAATGCATTTTTAATACACTTAATTGTACGTCTTTTTCATACACTTTTATAAACTAGCATATTCAAGTTTATATAGTAACAAGCTTTCGGGTGGAATAGCTTATAGAGTAAAAATAAGCAAGGAACTGAACCTGATCTTGAACACAGCGATAATAATTACCCTTACGAAAAATATGTTTATTCAAGTGTTCTATTAGTATACTTCTTTTCTACTAAAAATAAGAAAGCATACTTTTTATATACGTATATATACGTCTAAATATATTTTAAATTCTACAGAAAAAAAACAATGTAAATTACATGAAAAAGTTAGTTCAGGCAAGAATTTTAAAAAGTAAGTAAATTCTATAGTAGTACTCAATTCAATCGTGTTGAAATGAAAGCGTAAATATCAACACAACTTTTCTGATACTGGTGTTCCCATCATGCACTGGGCCTTGAATAATTAATGAGGTTCATTTTTCACTGTTTTCCAGCTGTATTTACACAATTTTATCATTGCGTTTGTTGTTAGGATTAGTAACTTGCCATTTTGTGACATTTGGAGTTCATTTTCTACTTATTACACGTTCGAATACAGAAACGATCCATCAAATGTTACCGTCATTGTGTATTGTCTACCAAGTATTAAGGTCTCTGCATTCACACATGTTCTTTATGAAATGAAGATGCGGTGCCATACCCTACATTATTGTAGTGATTGCTTAGATGTTTCTAAGAAAATCATTCACTTTAATAGTGTAGTATAATTCGATGTTGTATTGTTTGAGTTAAATGTATTACAAAGAAAACTTATAGAATAAAACTAGTAAACTAGTACTTTACTAAGAGTACACTAAAAGAAAACTTGCAAGTATACTTGCAGTATAGAACTGCTAAACTAGTAGTTTACTGAGAATGTAATTTCATAAACTAAACATTTTCTACAAGCATTAAATAGTAAACTACTAGTATACCTATAAGTTCACTTGCAGTACAAATGAGAAACGTAATTATGAACTAGTTGTGCACTTAAAGTTTACTACTGGTACACTTATAGTACACTTAAACATATACTTTTATAAACTACAAGTAGGCCAATTTAGTCCCAAGCGGTATTAAAATAGTACACTTACAAGTTTACTACTAGTACATATTGACATTAGTATACTTACTGCATAAAGTACTTAAAAATACACTTGAATATTACTTAAGTATACTTCATAAAATTAACTTGAAGTATACTTCTTTTCGTAAGGGTTGTCAGCCAATTATTAAATGCACAAGTCTATTAACCACACTAGCCCTTCCCAATCTTATATTTGTTTAATGGTTGTAAGATGGACAGCTATGGAGCTCACTATCATTTACATTTTTTCCCCATGTGTGTCATTTCACTTTGGAGGTTGTTTTCCTAAAGTGTTCAAATAAACTCTGTTCATGAACTCGGTAACACTTTACAATAATAGTACATGAATAATCATGTACTAATACCTGAATTAATAGTTACTTCAACATTAACTCATGATTAGTGAATATATGAACTAATAATGAACAAATGAAGAGCAACCCTTAATTACAACAGGAGTCATACTGATTCATGCATGAATAACAGCAGCCTTAATCATGATAGTACATGTTTGATAGTTAATGCATTAATTAACGTTTAGGGGTAAACTAAAACAGTCTCTATCTGTATGAATAAATAAGTCATCATGAATTTAGTCATCTAAATTTGAATAAAACATATGATTTCATACTGCCATAATTTAAACTGTAATATCATAATCTGCAGCAAGCATTGTGACAAATAATTTAATTAATTAATTTGTCAATTAATCTGTCTAATCTTTTTTCCTGGAACTACAGTATGTAGGGTTTGTTTCTGGTGGGACACTCATTAGTGGTACACTCGATGCTCTGTTCGACACTTTGGTTGTGTGGTTGTGTTCTTATGGTAATGCTGGCATTTTAATCTCATAAATGATGACTTCTTTCGTAAACAGAATTAAAGACATGTTTGCATATATGTTGTATTTAGGAGGTTTCAGGAGGTTATGGTTAATTAACTGTATTTTGTTTTGTTTAAATATGCTTCAATTAGCATTAGCTTATTCCCTATTTTACATGTAATCATGTCTTATGTATGTCTTTACAGCTATGTTTGGACTTTTTTAAGTCCATTTATGTTTAATTGCATAAATAAAATTAAAAGAACAATACATAATTTTGTATTTTATTATTTTTTGTATTTACCATGGGTGTAAAGGAATAAGGATGGCACTCTTATTGTTTATGGTTATTAATATATTCATGATTTGTAAGTACATCATTGTGTCATGACTACTTGAGGAGGCACATCATCATTAATTCATTATTAACTAACCATACAATAACATCAACAAATGTCTTGTTAATGCATCATTATGACTTTACTTGAGGAGGCACATCATTACTAACTCATCATTAATTACGTATAAAGTAACATGAATTCATGACTTGTTAATGTATCAATGTCATTTCTTGTCTTGGCCCTTCAAGAGTACATATTTTAAAAATGATCAGTTACACTCTCAAATAAGCTCTTCTAAATCAGAATTTGGTATTTTTTGGTGGACTGTAAAGAAGTGGAAGAGCAGAGGTGCTGTGCCCGAATTTGGATGGAGAAGGAACTGTACGGTAGGAGGAAAGTGGACACATTTTGAGGGGAAAGAAAACAAGACTAACATCCGACTGTAATATGATATTAAGACAGTAAACAAATCCACAAAATAACCACAGAAATAACCATCATCTGTGCTAACACTGATTTTAATTTTGAAAATTGCATCTGTTTAATGGATATATTAGTGTAGGTTTTTCACTCTTGATGGCAGAAGTGGCATCACTTAAAATGGAATGCGATTACTCAATTTTTTATTGATGCATTTTTGTGTGTTTAATGAGAAAGGTTAAATGTAAACATTGCAAGACATTCACTGATGTTTGTGACAGTTGCTGGTGGCAAATTTATGAACAATTTTACATTGAGTGCCCTTTTAATACATCTTATCTTCTAATCTAGAGCATGTTTGGTTTAGTTTACCCCATAGTGTTAATTTATACATTAATTAACAAGCATATAGCGTGTAGTTAAGATGGTATATTCATGCAGGAATTCATATGACTCATGTCGTAGTTAAGGTTAGTTCCTCATTAGTACAAGTCTTAACTCATCATTAGTTCATAGTGAAGTAATTGTTCATTCAGGTATTAGTACATGATTATTCATGTACTATTATTGTAAAGTGTTACCCATTTATCTATACATGTGTGCCATGTTTTGTTTTTTGGAATTAGCCGAGTTGTCAAAGGCCATTTTGGGCTGTTTACTACTACCTATCTTTGATCTCCTCTATTTTATTTGCAATCCTTTTCACCTCTGCTGTTTCTGAAAGGTTTGAAAATGTGTATTGTCCGTGTCATGTAGCCTGCTGTTTGAGCAGGGTATAATCTTTTTATATATGTTCATTTCAGTCTTGTGATTTACGTGCCTGTTACGCACTATTCCTGGTCTGTTCATGGCCAATATACTATATATATATATAGAATGTTCCCTGAGGTCCACTTATAATTTTAACAAGCTTTTATTACATCAAATTACACATGTAGAATTGTTTTGAAGATGTCCAATGTTGAAAAATGGGCAACCAGTGAAATTCGGCCATACATGTTTCTGATCCCATATCAGAACAGTCAACCTAAAATACCAAGGTGTCCAAGCCTGAGTGTGACAGAAGGTTAGACGCAACAAGATGAGCACAGTAAGATTTTCCTGTCACCCCCTCGAAGATCTTCTGATCTCCCTTTCACAAGATGGCTGTCTTCTGAAAGACTACTTGCAGGAGTTCCTTACACTCTGCCATCTGGTGTCCTAGAGCGACAACACTCTAAAGACCTTTTAGGAGTGGGTGGGTTGCCCTTCTGTTTTGACTACTGCCAGTGGGAGCTACCACCTGCACACTGGCACAGTGTATGGAATATGCACTATGGTGTGCCATTCACGGCTGGAGACATCGAAGAAGAGGCCATTGACAATTTCCAGCCCACTGCCACAAGGGCCATCGCCCTTCCCAGCCCACTGCCACAATCATCCAGTAATTAATTATCCTTATCCTTAAACTCGCCTCACGCTCGCCACTAACTCAGAGCCAGTGCCAAAGCCCACCAAGGACCACAAGCACAAGCCCACCGCAAACCTAGAGCCAGAACCTGCCAAGTCTGTCCAGGTGTGTGTGTGTCGCTCCCAATGTCCTTCCTGGAGCTCAAGCCTGAACCAGTGTTCTTTCCAGTGCCCGAACCTGTACTCACCATGAGCATAAACCACAAACCAGAGCCCACTAAAGACCCAGAATTAAAGCCTGCCAAGTCTGACCCTGAGGGAGTGCTGGTGGTTTGACTCATCCTCGTGCCTTTGAAGTCTGTACCTCCTCATGTGATCTCCTTGATACCCTGATTCCCCTCTACATTCCAGCCATTGTCACCACGGTTGGTCTCATCAAGTCCCGATCGTCTTTGTTGACATTGCGACGAGTCATGCAAGTCATCCAAGTTGTTGCTGGTCAAGCCCAGCTCCAAGTCGTTAACCAACTCTTGGTTAAACCCAGTTCCAAAACTCTGTTGCCCAGCCCCAAGTCTCCTTTCATCTTGGATGGTCCCGCCCTGCCTCCTTCTCCCTCCTCCGCTGCCAGTTCTTCGGCCTCGCCTCCGCTGTCTCCCTTCAGCCTCTTGCCTCGTCCAGTGGTTCCTCTATGCTGACCCTTGGTGTGTGGGTCCCTGAGCTCCACCTCTCAGTCTCTGAGCCTTGGATTTCACCTCAACCCTCGGACCCATAGACTTGACCTTGGCTCAATGTTTCCTCTGCTTCACCATGGTCCGTCATGCCTCCTGCTCCACCAGGCGTCCTTGTCCCTTTGGCTCCATCATTTTTTCATCTCCTCCCTGGCTCCTCCTTCCATCCACTCCCCCTTGGACTATTCTGTCAGCCGTGTCACAGTGTCGGGAACCATCAGTACAGAAGGAGGGAGTAATGTCACAGACTGCTTTTCCCATCTTTCCGCCTGGTTCCTGCACAGCTGGGACTCATCTAGCCCTTATTACCAAACTACTGTATATAGAGCACACACACACTCCCTCAGTCATGGTCTGGCCTTGTCGGATGCTACAGGCTACTCACCTTGCTACTCACTTGCTGTATGTTCCTGACTATCTCGCTATACTGCTGTAACCTGATCCAAGGCGATCTCCAGTCATCCAGGTCCTCACATCATCCAAGTCGTCCGTTGCCTCAGCGCTGTTATCTTGTGTGTGTTTGTGTGTGCTCCTATGATTCTGTAAGACGAAGACTTAAAAATTGATCTCATCTGCTAACAATCACTTAATTGTTTATGCATTGTGTCCCTGCCATATCTGGAAATAAACCTACCTGTTTGAGTTTTACCTCAGTTTTGGTAATCTTTTCCAAGCCAGAGGATAATCCAGATCTCCAGTATTCAACCAGATGGAACTGGATAATATTGTCATTAATAATAATAATAATAATATATTTTATTTGTAAAGCACTTTTCAAAGTTACCGAAAGTTCCCAAAGTGCTACTGAGTAAAAACAATGGTAAAAACTGGGAAAAATTTAAAAGTTAGCAAAAGGTAGAAAATGCTTGCTTAAAAAGTAGGGTTTTTAGCCCTTTCTTGAAAGAGTCTATGGCTTGAGGAGCATTGTTCAAATCCAATCTGAATTATGTCTTCTATAATGCTGCCTGAATCATAATCATACACTGTTTGTTCATTGTCATGAGGAGAACTGAGCGACTGAGCCTGGTTTCTCAAAAGGTTTTTTTCACCATTCTACCACTGATGGAAGTTTTGATCCCTCACCACTATTGCCCGTTTCTACCTTTGTTGTAATTGGCTTGGCTTTTCTTGGTTGGGGACATTAAATTTAAAATTAAATATTCAACAATATTATTTATCTGCTGCACTGACACTAAAATAACTGAACTGAGCTGGACGATGACATCATGGTTTTCTCCAGAGCAGATATATATAAATATATCAACTTTGGACACTCAAACTTTTATCCTCACCATCCATTAAGGTAAAATAGACACACGTCCTCTTCCTGGCAGAATCATAACATCTTTAGTTAATTATAACTTCTTAATTATTGTCCTGATGGTCAAAATGGGAATTTTCAATTCTTTAGCTATTTTTCTTACATCCACTTTCTATTTTATGAAGCTCACCAATCTTTTGATGCACATCAGAACCATGTTCTTTGGCTTTATTCATTGTGATGGAAGATTCAGGGAATTTGACCTTTGTGCTTCTCATATTTAAACATATTTAAGTCATAGCTGGACAATTTCATGTTCCTAGTCACCCTGATGTGCTTAAAAAATAAATATTAATGGGAATGTACTTCAGAGATATTTTTCTCATAAAAAATTCTAGGGGTGCCAATAATTATGGCCAGAGTGTTTTGGAGAAAGAAATCATAGATTTACCCCCACTTTCAATTCTTTTGCTTCAATGAAAGGTTAGAATTTTGCCAATTTTTTGAATGGAGGATCAAAAGGATAAACAATGCAGAATTATTTTTTACAGCCAGTTTTCATCATATTCACCAGGGGTGCCATTAATTTTGACCACGACTGTATATACATGTATATATCATATATAAAGTTATATACAACAATGTGTTTTTGTTAGGGCAGGCAGCAACCATCTAGAAACCAGGAAACCCTAAACACATTACAACACTCAGAACACCTTAGCAACCACATGGAATTGCCTTGGCAACCACATACATCAGTATATAATCTAATACAAATATACAAATTTAAATGTCACACTACATTTGGTTGGTGAAAGATTTTGTATAGGACATTTACTGAATATATTGTATTTGCTATGGTTGCCTCACAATAATCTGCTGTTGTCAACACAACCATGCACACACATACACACTGGCACAGTTTTCAAGCCATGGATAGCAAGGCTAGTGTTTGGGTGATAAGGTTTCTCTCCCACACAGACAGCCTCATGCAAGATTCAGAATCTAGCATTCACAGTAGAGAATCAGATGTCTCTTGTTAACAACATAGTGTTTTGGTATTCAATATTGTGTGTGTGAGTGGGTTTCAGGTAAATCCTTCATTATGGGAAAAAAACGTCCCCACAAAGATGGCAATATACACAATCCTTTTCCCTGTGTGAAAACAATTTATAAATTATATAAAGTTATGTGTTTTTTTAAAATGTAAAAGTGCAGAAAGTTTTCTGTGATGGGTTTAGGAGTAGAGTAAGGGGATACAGTTTGTAAATATACAAACCATTATGTCTTACGGAAAGTCCCCATAAAACATGGAAACCCAACGAAAGTATAAGAGAAATCCTTCAGTTGTTACATTTCTTGTTTGTCAAATGTGGTATTTTTTAAACTGTATGCTGTCTTAGATTAAATTGTGATCACAGTAGTGTGAAGAGGAAAACAAACATTAAAGCAGCAACAACTGCATACTGAGTATAGCCATTTTGTGATTATGTATATTAGGGCAATTTTCTGTAATTTTCCCCATTGTATGTCCCTTTGTAACCTTTTATTTGATGTGTATTCGTTAGAACGAATTCTTTGTTAGACTCAAACACAGTATTCTTTATTTTAATGCTTGTGCTATAACTAAAGGGCAATATCTTTAACCTCTGTTTTATGCTGCTTTGGCAAATGCATATTCATTAGACCTCATGATGACACTGGATAATTGTGTATGAATAACACACAATTTCTTAAAGGGGTGCTAATTACAGGTAATTAGCCATGGTTGAGGTTGGTTTCTATTGATCACCTCTTCCTCTCTTTTCAGACATGTACAACATGTTTACATCTATATTTTCTGTAGCTAAATGGTTTTTATTTTGATTAAGATTGGCAAGTCTCAACATGAAATATAAAATAATTTATTTCAATAGCAATACATCCCAAATATGCAAATACTTGAATGCATACCTGGACCATATTAATTATAGTATAGCAAACTACAGTGGTTGTTCTAAATGACACAGCCACAAAATATATACAGTATGCATAAAACTACTTTAACCTTTAACAACAAATGGAAGACATCTTTTGACATGACCAGTGAAAAGCATCCTATATGACGACAACCAGAATGTATGGAAAGGGAGATATATTAATATTAAGATCTTTTTTTTTTAAATAAAAAAGATAAAAAATTATATATTTTTGTTAAATCAACATTCAAATGACAAATTGTTACTTCTACTCTTCAGAAAGACGTAAAGCGGACATGTAATAAGTACATGCTTATGGGTGACTTTTCCATCCTAGATTTGTTGCTACTTGTTGACTGACCTGATGAATTTTTTAAGCTCCTTGGGAGGCGCATCAGTTACCACTGAATCTATCGCAGATCTCCATCTCTGTCTGATGACAAATTAATTGCCTTTGTCCTCTCAGAGAAAGAAATTTAATCAGGATGTCCTAATAGCCAAGTGTTCGATGTCTATTTTGTTTATTTGTATGTGTATTTTTCCTCTATGTGCACTATTCCAGGCAGAGTCAGCAAGCGAAACTCAACACTCTGTCTGTGATTAATAAAACATTGCCCCGAGGCCCAAAAGGCCAAACACCTGAACGCTTTCAGCTGTATAAGTGGTGAAAGGCGACATAATCTCCCCGGGACAAGATTTGGACTGAGATTGAAAGGCACTGTGGGAGAGGTCCAATATAAGGGAGTGGAAATAGGACTCTTTATTCTGCACTCGAATGGGCAGGTGAGACGGATAGTCTGGAAGCATGGAGAGTGGACGGAGCTTGGTGAAGGTGATCTCAGAAATGCAGAATGAGATCAGAAAGCTAGAGGACGAAAACCAAACACTCCGTGGGCAGCTCGGCCGACCAGCATCGGCTTCGGACTCGATGAAGCCACGTGCATTATCTACTCAGCAGAAGGACGGGTCAAAGGAAAGCTTGACCCATGCCAACCTGAGAACGGAACGTGTCTGCACCAGAACTTGAAGGACAGTTCAAAGGTAAATATCTTGTGTTACTCAAACTTAAGCATGTGCCACATCTGAATTCTGACCAATGCAAATAAGTAGCTCGACTGTAAAAACGTACAATTGCTATTAGGAAGGTTTATCTACCGGACCTGACTAAAAAAGGCTTACTCATAGGTGGTTAAATCATACTTTTGACCAACAAAAAAATACTCTTGAGTAAAACTAGTTAACTTCAGATATTACCTTATTTTATATTTTATGTGTATTTATTTTCAGGCCTGAAATTAACACCCGACCACCTGCCTGAATTTTTTTGCGATTGGCTGGTAACACTGTCAATCTACCTGCCACATTGGCAGGTAGCCAATGAGAATTGAGTGATTCATTAGGATTTTTACATTTTAACAAAGTCCACAATTGCATTAGACTTTAGCTAAAATGTGGCGGCACATTACTGGGGTAAAGAGGCCAGCTGAAACAAACAACCAACAAAATGATGAGGATGAGAAAAAGAAAAGTAAAAGAAGACATTTTAACACAAAGTGGACAATTGGCGGCAATGGCAAGGTCCGTGAGCGGCTGATTTATGACAGCGACTGTTGTTTTCTAACGTTCATGCAATCAGAAAGAAGATGAGGCCCTTTTCTGACTATGTTTGGATGTGCGAGTATTAAACTGTTGGTGAGATGGGAATGCGATAATGTAACGCTGACGTTGGCTACAGTACAATGACAGTTGAACAGATGTGTGTGCGTGTGCAACTCTGCATGTTGGGAGTTGGGTCCGGAACCGGTGAGAAAATGTCCGGTACCCGGTAACTCTACCAGTAATAACAATATTAATTTAGTTCATATTTAACGGTTCCTGAACGCTGTAACTACGTAAAGCTGTTAAGACCTGTCTACGTGACTAAATCAGCCATCAGACACAGCCGCGTGTGATTTGTTTACATACGAGCTGCGATAGGTCTACCTGTTGTTGAGTATATACTATATAGCTATATACTATATATAGTAGTATATATCTATATATATATATATATATATATATATATATATATATATATATAGTAGTATATAAATATATATCTATATAGTATATACTATATAGATATATACTATATATATATGTGTGTGTGTGTGTTATGCCATGCCGTTCAAGAAATTATTGTAGGCTAATTACAATAATTTGAGGATATGGAATATAACTCTTTAACTCTGAATAAATGGAATGAAACTGAATATATAGAGTGAAACTCTGAATATATGGAATTAAATTTGAATATATTGAATGGAACTCTGAATATATGGAATAAAACTTGAATATATGGAATGAAACTTGAACATATGGAATGGAACTCTGAATACATGGAATTCAATTTCATTCCATATATTCAAGTTGAATATACTGAATATATTAAATTAAACTCTGAACATATGGAATAAAACTCTGAATGTATGGAATGAAACGTGAATATATAGAATGAGAGAGACCCTGAATATATAGAAGGAAACTTGATTATACAGTATAAAGGAATGGAAGTGTGAATATATGCAATTAAATTCTAATTATATAGAATGACATTTGTGTATATATAAATTTGACAGTGTTTAATGAAATGTAACTTTAATTTCACTACAGCTAGATATATTCTTGTTATCAGAGTGATATTGTATGAACTCTGAATTCCATGACTTTAAAAATGTCATTCCAAGAAATGTTTCAAAACTTTGTTGAACTAGAAAAATGTTTGAAATAGCTATTCATACTCCAAACAACACAGACAGTTTGGAGCCTACATCCTGTCATCTTGAGGATCATATTTGCATTATTGTAACATTCATAATGATTATGGGTAATGGTGTTACTGATGTTGCTGACAACATTATGCATCATTATTCGAAGGAATTTATGAATTTGTTAGGGTAGAAGCTGATATACAAGTGCATGGTATTTGGAGAGCACATTCTGCATCACTTGTAGACGAGGGCTTATGGGCGCTCCTCACATGTGCTTCTTTCTCTATCTACTGTATGTTTGCCTGATAAGCAGGAACATTCAGGCCTGTGAGGTTCATGGCATTCAGTCTTGCGCATTTAAATAGTGAGTGCATTTCTTCATAAGTAGAACTGTACTGAATAAAGTTACCAGTATTTTCCCCAGTGCATGCATTACTGTAGCTCATCATTACTTACGATTGCTGCAGCTTTGCTAGTTTCATTCTATTTTCAATTTCATTCCATATATTCAGAGTTTATTTCTATATATTCTGAGTTTCATTCCATGTATTCAGGATTTCTTTCCATGTTATCGGTTCCATTCCATATATTCAGAGTTCCATTCCATGTTTTCACAGTTCCATTCCATATATTCAGAATTTAATTCCATCTATTCAGTTTCATTCCATATATTAAGAGTCCCATTCCATATATTCAGTTTCCTTCCATATATTCAGAGTTCCATTCCATATATTCAGAGTTTCATATATTCAGTTTCATTCCATATATTCAGAGTCCCATTCCACATATTCAGTGTTTCATTCTACATATTCAGACTTCATATTATAAATACAATAATTTCCACAATGCCATAATGTGTATATATATGCATTGTGCATATGAAACCCTACGGCAGGGGTGGGCTGATCTGGCCTAGGGTGGATCTCATTCAGCTCCCTAGCTTGTGAATCATTATATTCTGTACAAATATTCCAACACAGGTATGGACCCTGACTCACATTGGTACACTGATGGCTCTATTTCTGCCGATGACATCCTCATTGTACAACGTCACTACTGCTATATTTATGAGCAGCTGCAGCACATTTGTTTGTTATTTAAAAGTAAATTACGATAAATAGTTTGATTGTTACATATCCCTGCAACATTTCATTTGTAAATAAATTATAAATGTTATCTAGATTTTGTTCATTACCTGTCTAGCTATGTATGTTTATACTGAAACATAATTAGACAACGGTTTGTTTTTTAATTGAAGTTCTAAAAGTACAGTAGGTCCAAGAGGAAGCCTGAAACATTCACTCCCGTCAATCATCATTACGAGTGTACTATAGCATTGAGCGTACTAGCGTACGAGCAACACCCCATAGACAAATACGAAGTACAGCTCTTTACTTAGGACAACAAATTTTTCTGCAATGCAGAATCATCCGGTGTCATAGAACCGAACCCCACAGGACCCCTGTTTTGTCCAGCTGCAGCTGGACAAAACAAAGGGGATCGAGGTCGTCCTTCTCTGACGTCCATTTAGCGTTTTACCATGGAATTTCCCACCTCCGGCTTGGCACCCACGCATTGTATCGCTTTGGCATAGCAACGTGAACCAGAATTATCCCAACAACGATTATCTTTACAGAGGTAAATGGAAGGAGGCCTTCACAGGGAGAGACTAGTGACACTTCAGGACTGTGTTGTCCTTGTGTCCAGAGTCCAGGCGCAGGTCCATTAACATATCTGGATATGGCCTGGATCTGGCGGACTGCGGTAAACCTCGGCATAAACAAAGAGACTAATATAAGCTTAGATGGCATTCTTTTTATGATGTAACGAGTACTTCAGGATTTATGGGAAGTGTTCACGGTTCCCCTGACCTA
Source organism: Hybognathus amarus (assembly GCA_030378365.1). Taxonomy (NCBI): domain Eukaryota; kingdom Metazoa; phylum Chordata; class Actinopteri; order Cypriniformes; family Leuciscidae; genus Hybognathus; species Hybognathus amarus. Next base: position 32,989 of record JAQIUQ010000446.1, read on the forward strand.
ATCTATGCAGCCTAACATTGAATTATAGAAGTTTATAATGTGTTATGTTTATGCTAGGTCAAGAGATGTGTTTCTAGTCTAGCTTTGAACTGACAGAGTGTGTCTGCTTCCCGGACAATGTTAGGAAGACTGTTCCTAAAGTTTTGGTGCTAAATAGGAAAAGGATCTACCGTCACCGGTCCGATTTTGATATTTTAGGTATTATCAACTGGCCGGAGTTTTGAGATCGCAATAGACGTGAAGGACTATAATGCGTTAAGAGCTCGCTCAAGTACTGGAGCTAAACCATTTAGTGCTTTGTAAGTAATCAGCAATATTAAAAAAATATACATATTAAATCACCTTCTCATTCTCACCTTCTCATTCCACAAAAATATTTCTGTCGCTCCCTGGACTGTTATTCTCAGAGATTCACTATCTAATTCAAATCTAATTCACCTCCTTGTACTAGGTTTCGCAAAATTTTCCACAGTAATAGAATACCCCGGAATATACCTAAAATACCACTTTTCAGTCTTTAAAAACAGACGAAAGGAACTGAACAATTTCCTATCCATCATCGCTGACTTATCGCTGGTGGCAGTCATTTTTAAACTTATCTACCACAAATTGTTTTCTGCAAAATGTGCAATGCACGTCACACATTGGAATCAATGCCCATACTGGTAGTCCTGGACTAATGCAGAGACACCCAGTTTTATTTTTTTAATCTACCCAACCCTCTTTAGCCTTTAGCCAGTCTATTTCTCTATTTTTAGCTAAATTCTAATCAGATCAGGCATCCCAAAACCAACACTCCAGCGTTTCTTTCTAAAAACGGTTTTCCCACACTCTAAAGGCTGATGGTCTTCAAACACTTTTCAATCATACATCAGAACAAACCCTTCCAACATTAGACAAGCCCATTAACTACATATTCAATAATCTCAGTCTTTGCGTATCTTTTTAATATAAATTAAAAAACTCTACCCACCCACCTAAAACTCATCTTTTAGCAATTGTCATTCACAGCATTGATCTCAGCCACCGCTCTATCAGTTTAATTCAATTTAAAATATATATTATTTCTCAATTCTGCAGCAGGGAATTGGCCAGCACCTTCACATAAGCTTCAAATTAAAACTTTATCCCACTGCCACAGCAGTGATTTCGAGCCAACGCTCTCGCATCAGTGCCTCTTGCATTGAGCTATTTTGTCCACACACACGACTCACTGCAAATCACACGCGCTCACATCCTTCTCTTTCTATGAAAGCTGTAAACTGCATTCACTGGTTTTCACTTTACAGCGGTTGACCAGAGCACTGAAATTATTTCTCACTAAAACTACAATCAAATGGATTTCCACACATTTCGTGTCAGTCCTCTGTGTGGCATTTTACTATTTTCTGCGCGTTGGGCGATCAGAAGCGCAGCTTAGAGAGAACATTGATCGCTGATTGGAACAAAGTGCAAGAATAAAACACTTACAAAATTCTCAGCTCCTCGCAGTGAAAATAAACCAGCACTTGTTCTGAGGTAAATGTCCCTTGGATTATTCAGCCTCCGAAGACTCCGCAGTACATTTATCTGAGTATTCTGACTAAATATCGTGTGTTTACCGAGTTTATGTGGGCGTTTACCGCTGATATCTCTAACTATTTACATAGATTACATAAACAGAGAATATTTATTTTAGTTTTTAATAAGATAATTTAAAAGTACAAATATAAATGATTCTAAACATTCTGCTCATTCCTGAGTGAATAGTATCCGCTGAGTTTTGTTTAAGTTTAGAGACGTGCTCTATTTGTAGAGGAACAATAACACACTCGGAGACGGAGCCAAGTTGAGTGCTGTTTACTTCATCGTATTACTGTGTCACATGATCAGTTCCGGGCGCGCGAGAACCCCTCTCCCTTTACAGTATTTCCTCTAATACTGATACTATCATAACCATACAGTATAAACCACTTACACTCTAAAAAAAACAGTTCACAGAGGCAGAACGCACACCATGTTTATTTTCTTTATTTTACAAAAGCAGTATTTTATTTTGATTGCAGGTGGGCACATAAAAAAGAAGACATTTAACAGTTTATTTTTTACATATTTCTTAACTCTGTATGACCAGAAATGATGGAGTACTAGCAGGCGCGGATTTATGGGCGGGGCCTGGGTGGGCACGTGACAGGTGGCCCACCCAAACAGATTAATAAAAAAAAATTTAGAACCTGGATATTTATGATATTTTTCCCGCAGTGCTGAATAGGTGAGTTAGGCTATTATAAATGCGTCAGAAAAAATAACGAGCTAAAAACATAATCTCCGGATGCACCTTTAGAGAGAACTGCACCTTTCATATGCGATTACATAATCAGAAGGTATTAGTTTACGATTCGAATTTGTTCTTTTTAAAGTGGACACGTAAAGCTTAGTCTATAAAGGCTATTGTTTCAGTTCTCGCGCTCCAGTTCACGAAGGTCATAAGCGCGCCTGGTTGTTTTATGTTATTTTACAAAAGCACAACGTTTTCTTGTTATTGTGACATTACGCAAATAAAAGTAGTTGTGAATAATGTATTATTATTTTCTGTATAACCAGAAATGATAGAGTATTGTTGATAAGTTCATTCCACTGTTGATGGGAAAATGAAAGTGTTCACGGCGCGCCCACGCCTGTCGGCCATTCAGTGCGTGCTCCAAACTCCGCACACACACTTGGATATTGGACAAAATCGAGTGTTTATTTGTGATAATCTTAGCCCTATTATTGTCCAACCTGTAGCCTACTATGAATGAGATGTGACGAATTGCTTCGTTCCTTTTTAGATAAAAGCATATTCTGTAGCCTAATAAATGTTATAATAGGCTAATGATGATAATTATTATTATTATTTGCGGACACAGACCTAAAACAAACTCCGTCTTCCAAGTCAGGTGACTGTAAATGCGCAAAATCCGTTTCCATTGCAGTTTTGCGAAAAAATCCTTTTTCGAATTGCCTGAAAAACCTCCTCATGCGAGCGTAAAAACTTTTTTGCGATAAATGGGAGTTTTTGCGAAATTGACGTGTTTCCATTGAGCGTATTTTCATTTCGCAATTTCAATTTGCGCAAATCGAAGGGTAATGGAAAACGCAGCTATTCGACTCCAAGGGATGCGCAATTTGCCATAAAAGCTTGCGTTCTTAACGTGCGCTTTGTGGTCACGGGAAACTCCGGTTTTGCATCAAAATGTGGGTCCTCGATGTGTGATCTGCAATTTAAACAAGATTGTTTCTGTTTGCAGTTGTTTTATGCCTCAGAAGTGTTTTTGTAACAAGAAAAGAAAAACAACTCTCGGTTTTACGTTCACTGTTTTTTTATTTCAGCACCTCGGACAGTCCCTAATCCCTTCGTTCGAGACACATCTCGCAAATTTTCCAGTTGTATTTCCGGTAACACTTTAAAATAAGTTTTCATACATTATTTATTTAAAAAAAATATATGCATAAACCACAAGTTTCTGAAATCGCGCGTCCTTGCATGCTTTTGATGGGCCAGTGTGCAATCAGAACGCCTGACCAGCGTTTATGAATAGACTACCATATGCATGTGATGCAGGCTGCAGCGCGCTCGATTCTCTAGGCGCGCATATATGCCGCGCGAGATTAACCCTTGTGCATCCTTATGGACATTTTTGTCTTTTTCAGTTTTTTTTATCACTTTGCCTGTGTTAAAGCTAACTGCAAAAAACTTGCCACAGGTGTGTATTTTTATTGGAATTTTACTATTTCACCATTATTTACTTAAAAAATATTTTTTGCATTATGTACAAAAAATACTCCCTCTCAGCACCTTTTGGACAAAAATGTCCCCATTGAAACCCATTAAAACTGCAATTTTTAATCCCAGTTCAGTTAACTATCAAATTCTGCAATCTTTGTTAAGAGGCTTTCATTTCTGATGGCAAGGCTTCAAAATTTAATTTTTACTATTTTTTATCAGATGGTGCCATTTTTTTTAAGTTTGGCCTATAAAACAAATATCACTTTATTTCTGTTTTCTGCATACTATAGAGCCAACTGGATAAATTATGCAACAATATTTGTGTGGGTGTGTTGGTATGGATGTCAGAGTGTGGTTAGTATGTGTGTTTTAAAAAAATATGTGTGTGTGTGCGCATGTGTGTGTTTGTAATACTGAGAGAGAAAAACTGCAAAGAACAAGTCCAATCAATGTGAGCACCAGTGGGGTTTGCTGGCACCCAATGGGGAAAATATGTTACTATGCCCAAACAAACTGTTACTGAAAGCTCATTTCTTGAGATATCATCCTCAAATTTGGAACACAACCTATTTACATTTATGGCTTTGATTTTATTGCAGTTTTGAGTTCAACCTGATTTATAAAATATATATTTTATATAAAATATTTTTTTATAAATAATATTCATAAACTTATGCCTATATAACTTTTTTTTGGATTTACTTATTATTATTTTTTTTACTTCAGCAATAATCTGCAAAGGGTCTTCTTTAAAATGATACCAAACTTAAGTCTGTGCTCCAAAGTGTCACATTTTTATGACAGTTTTTTGACATTGACATTTTTGTCCTCTTTTTACCTATGTGTAACTTTTTTAAAATTGATGCACAAGGGTTAAAACATAAAACTTTTCAGAGAGTGCCGCAGCACACCGCAGGTCATGTGACAAAAAAACAACTGATTGAGCTTCGGCCGTTCCGTAGCAACTTCAAAGTCTCGACAGAACAGCTGATCATAGCTGTACAATGCAGTTTTTATTTATCATCTCCATAAATATAGCCTATCTAGTAAAGGCAAGCTAATACAAAATCTAGAAACCCTCAGCTTCTGGCCCACCTCGACTTAATCCAGGCCCAACCATCTGTCAAGTTTTGCATCCGCCACTGCTTTAAAGCCTGCTTTCCATCGCAGTTGCCAGGAGCTATTTGTCCCAGAACTTTTGAACTTTTCATAGGAACCGCGGACTAAAGTACCGGTCCGGGGTGGGAAGATTATGTAGTGACGTTGAATTGCGTGCGACTGCTCTCCCAGCCTGCGCGTTTGTTTTGAATTTTAAGATTCAAGCTGTGCTGCTTTTGTGTGCGATTGGTTTACTGAACGAGGTAATTAACAAAACAGCAGAAAAGAGATGAGCACCCAGAGCGTATTCAGAAAGCTCGTAATGCTATATAAAAGTAGACGTTTGTTATCAGCGGACATTGACCGTGAGATGGATGGGACGAACGTGCGCCATCGGGCAGAGAGAACAAGTGGTAAGAACCAATCAGCATGTTCAGCGCACAAGTCCCACCCCGAAGTTCCTGAACTCTGAAAAAGTTTTACCTCGCCAGCAGGGACTTTCTGCCAAAACGCACAGGCGTGTTTGCTGACCTCTAGGGGTTAAGGCTGAATGGGCAGGCAAACTCATGAATGAAGTTCCAAACGTAGGTTTGGGATGAGCCTAAAACATTCAGTCCTGCCAATTATCATTACAAGCGTACTATATAAGCAGCAGACACCACGTGATTCCATTGACAAATTGTTCCACCAGCCCTCCTCCCTCTTTCTCCCCTCCCCTTCTCCTGACTAATTTATTGATGAAAATGAGTCAGAGAATGTCACAGAAGTTAATACATTATCTCTTTCCAAACAAAGTAATGCATTTTTAGTCAATCATTGGTTATAATTGATCAAAAAGATGCTTTTCTGATTTCTTTCTATAGAAAACATTATTATGATCTCGTGCGGAGATACTCCATATCCTCAAATTTCATGAACGGCTCTTAAAAGAAGGAGATTTTGGACAAGCCAAGACTATATGAGACATTACATGATGGCTCACTCGAGCTTCCTTCTATTGCCTATTCAAAACCAGACATAGAGAAATTAACCAACAGGCATTCCCTTCAGGAGTTTGTCAACAAAAACAGGTGAGTGAGGCTTTAGTGAGCTGTGTTTGAAAGATTGATTTACTAATTTGTATGTTAATAATTGTATTTAACATTTTAGAGCCAAAGTCAAGACGGTAACTTTCCTGTTGCCTGTGGATGATATTTATACCAATCGACCTGTACTGGCCGAGCACCTGCCTGAAAGGAGCACCTGTGAACTCAAAACTATAGCTGAAACTGACTCGTGAGGTCCAAACTACTAGCAGGAAACAGAAACGCCTGTGAAAGGAATGTTTGTGAATCTGACAAATAGGAGGTTCAGTAATATGGTCAAACTCTGTCCTAATTCATTTAAGACGTTGCAGGTGTGTCCTGTGGTGAATTAATACCTACACCTGACCTCAACACTTTGACTCCTGTTACAGATTTGGTTTCTCAAAATAATCCAGCTGAAGAAACTCAAGTCATCTCGTGGTCTTGTCTGAAGACCTGGCAATCTCGTTGTGGCGTTTGGATCAGGTGTCTGTACACACAGTCTGATCTTGTGAAGTGCCACTGGAGACATGCACTTCCTGCCCACTTCTACGAGTTTGCTGAAATTGTTAGTACAGAGTGCTTTGAATGACATACTTTAGTTGTTTGAGTCATTTTGCTTTTACTTCTCCCTGAAATCTTAGCTTGCCTAATTGGAACTTAACATAGTTGACTTTTAAACATGTTTAACTAAAAACTAAGTGCATGCAATCTTCATACTATTAAAGCTGTGACTCATTTGCTACATGAAAGAGAATGAAGCCAAAGGAAGGTTTACACTTTATTATTATTATTGAGTTAATTGGGCTATATGTGAGAATGTTCATGTGTTAATAGCTTTGTTGCCAATGTGTGAACTGCTTATAAAAAACAAAAACAAAAAAAACAAAAGCTAGATTGTCTATAAAGCCTGTAGAGGTGCCAGGTGCTGGGAAAATCAAACGGTTGTTCAGTGCCGAGAGCCCCATAAAATTAATGGTTATATGTGTTCAGCATAATGTTCAGGATAATACAGAAAGAGCTTTCTGTACTGTAATGTCAATGTGTCATGCAAAAAAATTATAAATAAATAAATAAATAAAAAGATGATTTCAAACTATATTCTCGCATAGCCAGATCTTTACAGTCTATAGTCTCGGTAACACTTTACAAATAAGCTTCATTAGTTAACATAAGTTAGTTATTAGCATGAACTAAGAATTAACAATACTTCTAAAAAAAATTATTAATCTCAGATAATATTAATTTCAACATTTACTAATACACTATTAAAATCAAAGGTTGTATTTGTTAGCATTAGTTAATGCACTGTGAACTGAACATGCCTAAACAATGAAAAGCTGTATTTTTATTAACTAACATTAACAATGATTAATAAATATTATAATGTATTGCTTATTGTTTGTTCAAGTTAGTTAAAGGTATTCCATTTTCTCTTTAATTCTAAGCAAAGAATGAAAAACAATTTCGTCAAAGTGAGTATGTTGGTCTGTGGGGCACTGAATCTCATTCAGTTGCGAGTGTAAGCATGAGGAGTTGCCGGCTGCTGCAGTTCACTCAATGGCCACCGGTGTCACTAATAACAAGTGTTTCTGAATTCTGCATATAGCCCCTTTAAGATCTTCCCCTTTAAATCTGCATAAGATATCAGTGCCATTGACAGTCCAGAGGTTTTGAGGTCGTAGTCCGAAAATCTTTTTGGGTCACGCTCCTGATATCAAGTATTGCTCAAGGGACCCTCATTTGAGAAAATAGAAAAAATATCTGGAAAAAGTTGAAATGATTGGATGCTGTGTGAGACAATACTACAAATAATTTAGTACATGACAATTAGCTTGTCTCAGACAGCCATTTTCCATATTACCATTACATTAACACATATAGAGTTACAGTATAACATATTGGATACATCTGGGCTCATGAAACAGATCAGAATAACAAACAGAACCTAGTGTGAACATGTTTGCTCCGTTTATCAATTGAAGGTTTCTTATTGTCAGTCTTGTTGGGTGTGCTCTCGTTTGTGAGCTCGTCCAATGAGCTTTCTCACTGTAAAGACTCCCATAACTCTCAGAATCTCTGGTTTACCTGTTAGTGAACATAGCAGTCAATATAAGCAATGCCAGTGCACCCATTTGTTATAAATAAATGTAAAAAATGTGAAGTGGACATCCCTTTATCTCTCAAAATTACATTTATCAGACTTCCCCATTTATTATATAGTTGTATTTTCTGCTGTACTGCATGGTGGTGATACCTGTTATATTGCTTTTCTGAGGTTCAATAGACTGTGCGGGAGGTTTGTTCTCTGTTGGACTATCTCCATATTTCATTGGTACCAATGGACAGCTGTCTCCTTTCTGCAGTCTCTGGGTAGCTTTAAAAGAGGAGGACATAGAAAGGAAGAAAACAATGACATATAGAAAACAGTAACATAATTGATGTTTTCTGTACATTACTTATTTCATAATTATTTATTATTTATAAAACTATAATTTTATATGGAATGGACCAATAAAATCTGTTTCTCTTTTTTTATGCAAGCATATACAGCATATATATTCACTGTACAACGCATTCTCATCCTTTATCGACATATAGAACGCTATATGACAAAACGGCGCTATACTGCCCATATGGCATCCGTATCGTTATATATAACGCGCTGTGATGGTTAGGTTTAGGTGTGGGGTAGGGTAGTCTCATATTACGTTAAAGGATTTATTGGATTTATTGCGCCTTGGGTTCACGTGTTATATTAACGATAATGAGTTCCATGTGCGTAGTATAGCGCCGTTTTGTCATATAGCGTTCTACATGACGATAAAGGATGAGAACGGGCTCCACTGTAGGGTACAAAATGGGTTTTAAAAATATACCAATTTGTTTGTTTTTTGTTTAGTTTTTTTTTCTCAAAAAATGTCAGTGAAAAAGAATGCAATAAAAAGAAATTATATCTTATGTTTAATTTTATGATTATTTTATATTCACTATCAATTTGCAACTGATACAACTGATTTGGGGACAGGTGAATACAGGTTAAAACCCGGATGTACAGAACTACTGTTCATGCAGAAAATGCAATGCATTTATAGATTGGCTAATAATATATAAGTAATATACAATATTATATTTAATACAATATAAAACGTCTCGGTTACGTATGTAACCCTGAGTACAGGGAACGGAGACGTGTCGTCGGGGAGTTCCCTGACGAATTGGGATCACGTTCGTGAGCCTGATTACCTCTGATAGAATTAACAACGAGCCAATAATCATTGGCATGCAATCTTTGCATTCCGCGAGCCGCCCACAAGCGCGGATATAAAAGCGGAAGTAAAGCAATGCACAGACGCTTTTCACTGAGGAGCCGAACAGAGTCCAGCCCTCTGCGAAGGTACAACAACATGGCGAGGGATGACACGCCTCCGTTCCCTGTACTCAGGGAACGAGGGTTACATACGTAACCGAGACGTTCCCTTCGCTCCTGAGGAACTCCAACGTGCCGTCGGGGAGTTCCCTGACGAATTGGGATCCCTAATAAAACGCCATGGTGCTGGCCCCTTCCAGCGCCCAGTGACGCTACCCACGCAGTTTCAGAAATAACGGTAGCTAGCTAGGGAGTCACACTGCTGTTCCGCAAGACCCAATCAGTGGACATTGGATAACACTGGGAAAGCGTGCCCAACCCGAAAAGGGGAAGGGAGCGCTGCGGAAGCCAGCCGCCTGAAGAAGGCCTGGAATACACATATGTACTAGCCCAGGGGGATAGTGAAACATATGGCAGTCCCTGAGGTAGTCCCAATCCAAGGGGAAATGGGAGCGTACACAACAGGGACGACAGACCGAGTCTGTCAAGGGGAAGACACGGCTGGACTGCTCGTGGCATAATGGGTCACCGAGAGACTACTGGACATAACACCCAGTCTACACAACAACTCCCTTAGAGGTAGTAGACCTGGCGGTCCGCCACGTCAGGCACTGGAGGGGTGATGGAGGAACTCCCGAGGCTACCGACAATGGGTGCCAACGGAGCAGAAGACGCACATATCCGGCTGAGGCACGGAGTGGCGTAGCAAGCCGACACAACCTATTCCCTCGCACCACTTGCCGTAGCGAGTACTCGGGAGAAAACAGGTTCCACACGAAGGCTAAAGAAACTAGCGAACGTGTTCGGTGTCGCCCAGCCCGCAGCTCTACAGATGTCTGTCAGTGAGGGGCCTTGAGCCAAAGCCTAGGAGGTGGCAACACTTCTCATGGAGTGAGCACGCAACCTGGGAGGACAAGGCTCACCCGTAGCTTCATTCGCTCGGGTGATAGCATCCACTAACGAGTGGGCTAACCTCTGCTTGGAGACAGCCTTCCCCTTCTGCTGGCCTCCGTAACAGACAAGAGCTGGTCTGAGGTCCTGAAGCTTTGCGTTCTGTCAATGTAAACCCACAGGGACTGGACAGAGAAAAGCTAGGGCTGGGTCTGCCTCCTCCTGGGGCAGCGCTTGCAGGTTCACTACCTGGTCCGCGAAGGGAGTGGTAGGAACCTTGGGCACATATCCGGGGCGGGGTCTCAATATAACACGAGAAAGGCCCGGCCCGAACTCTAGGCACGATTCATCGACCGAAAAAGCCTGCCGATCCCCGACCCTCTTGAAAGAGGCCAATGCCAACAGGAGCGCTGTCTTAATGGACAGGATATCCAGCTCTACTGTCAGCAAAGGCTCAAAGGACTTTGGAGAGCTCTCAGTACCAGAGCTAGGTCCCAAGAGGGTACAGAGTGCAAAGCACGAGGCGGATTTAACCTCCTTGCACCCTTGAGGAATCTGATGACCAGGTCGTGCTTCCCCACAGACTTACCTTGAGGGTGGAAGGCCAACCCATCTTGTTGGAAGAAAGCACGACTCAAGTTCGCGGGCAAGTTCGGGGGTCCTCCTGACGGGAGGAAAACCACTCGGCGAACAGGTTCCACTTCAAAGCCTAGAGGCGCCTCGTAGAGGTAGCTCTAGCAGAAGTGATGGTGTTTACCACTGCCTGTGGTGGGCGGCAGTGGCTCAGTGGTTCATGTAGGTTGTCTACAAACCGAAAGGTTGGTGGTTCAATCCCCGGTTCCACCTGACCAAGTGTCGAGGTGTCCATGAGCAAGACACCTAACCCCAGCTGCTCCCGACGAGCTGGATGGCACCTTGCATGGCTGCCGTCGCCGTCGGTGTATGAATGTGTGTGTGAATGGGTGAATGTGAGGCAAATTGTAAAGCGCTTTGGTGGCCATTGGGTCTATGAAAGCGCTATATAAATGCAGTCCATTTAGATCACCTAGAACCTCCGCGTCCCGCAGGGACCAGACATGGAGTTTCCAGAGGTCTGGACGCGGGTGCCATAGAGTGCCCGTCTCTGAGAACGAAGGTCCTTCAGAGGAATCGGCCAAGGAGGGACTGTGGCGAGGAGCCTGAGTTCCGTGAACCAAGTCCTGGTGGCCCAATACAGAGCCACTAACAGGACCTGCTCCTCGTCCTCCCTGACCGTGCACAGTGGCTCACTGGGGAAACGCATACTCGCGCATGTCCTGGGAGGCCGGTGTGCAAACTGAATTGCATAGCCGAACCGAATGGTGCGGATGAGCCATCGTGACGGACCCGGAAGCGAAGCTTCTAGGTACCGACCCAACGAGCCCACCTGAACCACCGGCGTACCCGCGGAGGGGCAGCGAGGTGGAAGGCAGGGACCCGGCTCCAGTGGCAAAACCACTGGAAGCGGGGTCTGAGCGTGAAGTTCGCCAGGAACCTGCTTCCACCGGGGGCAGATGGCAGAGAGAGCATGTGAGCTTTCTGCTGCGGGCCGCCCCGTGGCGAGGGGAAGAGGCGAAGCATGAGGCCCTGCCTCCTCGTAAGCTGGTCTCTGCCCCGTGTGCCCACCAGTCTCCACGGGCTGGGCCGTCAACCTACAACCAGACTTCTGCCTCCAGGGTTGGAAAGCTGCGCTGGAGGGGGAGCTGGTGCTGGAGGACGGCCTCGGCGACGGGGAGCAGCCAGAGGCTGTATGGCCACAGGGGACGGGCCTGCAGCAGCCCGCCCCCCTGTGCAGGACATGTCGCACAGCCTCCGATTGCTTCTGGGTGGCAGAGAACTCCTGGGCTAAATTCTCCACCGTGTCGCCGAAGAGGCCGCCCCGGGATAAGGGGAAGTTGAGAAGTTTGTTCTTCTCTGCTTCCCTCATATCAACCAGGGTCAGCCAAAGGTCCACTGGACCACTAATGTGGACATCGCCAGACCCAGCGAGCGTGCGGCGGCTTCCGTCGCCCGGAGGGCGAAGTCCGTCACCACACGCAGCTCCTGCAGCAGAGCTGGGTCAGGACCACCCGTCTGCACTCCACGGAGCGCCCTCGCTTGATGTACTTGCAAAAGCGCCATGGCATGCAGGGCGGAAGCGGCGTCTCCACACGCACCATAGGCATCCCTGGTTAGCCCAGAGGAAAACCCACAGGCGCGGGAGGGTGAGTGAAGGGGCACCCCGCCAGGAGGAAGCGGTTTTCGGACACAGCTGCATCGCGATGGACCGCTCCACTGGGGGATTTCCTCGTATTGTAGGTTGTCCCTGTCTAGGCGCCAGGGCGCCGACCAAGACTTCCTCAACTCCTCAAGCACTTCGGGAAAGAAAGGAACTGGAGCAGGCCGTGGGGCAACAGCACGACCCGCCCCGAGACACCAATCAACTAGCCGCGAAGGTTCGGGACCCGGTGGAGGGTTCCACGCAAGCCCCGAACACTCGCAGCCACCCGTCTCGAGCATATTCGAACCATTTCCGGGTCAGGTCTCCACCGACACCACCACACCCGAAGGGGGCAGCACCATGGAGTCTTTACCAGAAGACTGCTCTTCCTCCGATGCAGCGATCGACATCTGATCCTCAGGTGGCGCGCCGAAGAGACAACCGGAACCGCCCGAGGGGCTCCGGCCGCTCCACTGGAAGCGCCGACGGCAGCGTGCCACTAGAGGCGTGAGGCGCCCGACAGGATCTTTCACCTGTCACGTTTCTCACAGTAATCCTCATTCGCTCACCAACAGGAATCACCGAAGCAGCCGTGTGCTGAACTGAACCAGCAGACGAACTAGACCTGAAGGGACTCCCCCATGTTTCGGGGATCTCAGTCTTGAACGTAGCATCGCGAGAGGCATATTCACGCAATGAGAGCATGACTCATCCACAAACTCCGCCTCCAAGTGCGATAAGCCCAAGCACGAGAGGCAGTGTTATGGCCATCTTCCTGAGGGAGAGATCAACTCGCAACCAGAAACGCACGGGTGAGTCGACATCCTGAAAAGGACGCGAACACACCGTGGAGCTCTTTTAGAAGGAAAATAAAACAAAAAGAAGAAGAAGAAGCACTTTGAAGCGCCGAAGCACCGCGGGATCAGCGCGGCAGACACTTCCAGGTGAAACTGCAAGCCCTTGTGCTGCTCTCAGTCGCGCTGATGACACATGCGCCGTCACACCAGCAGCCGTCAAAGAGTCTTCTTTCTCCAGCTCGTTTCTATCTTCAAAAGGTAAGGAACAGCAGCACAGAGGCACTACTGAGAGGCTCCGAAGTAAAAGCGTCTATGCAATGCTTTACTTCCGCTTTTATATCCGCGCTTGTAGGCGGCTCGCGGAATGCAAAGATTGCATGGCAATGATTATTGTCTCGTTGTTAATTCTATCAGAGGTAATCAGGCTCACGAACGTGATCCCAATTCGTCAGGGAACTACCCGACGACACGTTGGAGTTCCCAGGACGAAAGGGAACAGTTTATCTAACATTGTTCTCCCGATAAAGAATGGGATTTTTGGCCTGATTAGAATATATACACCAATCCATTTGCCATGCGACGGGTAACCCAATAATAAACAAATACTCAACAGACCTTTTAACTCCGCCCTATAGTGAGGCAGCTGTGAAGCACAGTCTCTTCCAGAATGAGTCATCTTCCTGACTGAGTCAGAGTTGTGCACCAAAAGCCCCATGATCTCACTCTCTGTGACTTTTAGGTTCCTCTGTAGGAAGTAGGTTTGCATTCTTCCTTTACCTTTTACCTCAATCTTCTCCACGCTCCTCCATCTGATAGCCTTTATTTCTTAGAGCACTGTTAACAAGAAATCAGCCAAATAATTATTAATCTAAGTTAAGGTTTATATATTTATAGCCTACTGTATATTTACAATGCCAAACAGAGGTTATTTGAAGTAACTGTAAGATAGATAGAGGACATATTTTCATGCTTCTCACTGATAAACACTGGGACTAATGTGGATTTTGTCAGGGAGGCCATGACTCTCCATTCGGGATGCCGTGTTAACTGTATCTCCAAATAAACAGTAGCGAGGCATCTTCTCACCAACCACCCCTGCCAATACCGGTCCACTGTGCAAGCCCACCCGAATCTGGGACACAAAACACCACTTTAACAGAAGTATAATTAAAAACAGATAGTGCATAATATGATCTGAATAAGATAAAATGATATTCTTTGCCAAAAATCAATCCAAACTCTTTCCTAAACCCACAAAACATCTGAAGATTTATAATGTTTCTCATCGAAAAGTGATTTTTTTGAAAAGCAGGTATGGCTTGACATAGACTAAAACACTGAATCTCAAGTCTACAGTATAACCCCATCACCTGAATAGGGCAACCAGTCACAGGGTTAGTAACTTCTTTTGCAGCTATGATCATGCCTAGGGCGAAGTTGGCAACGGCGCTCAGTGTGACTTGACATCAGGATTGGCACACCACCGACAACCATGTAAGCATCTCCAATTGTCTCAACCTGCCGAACACATGTTGTAACACATATCATTCAAATCAAAATGATTTCAGTTTAGTCTTACATTTAAGAAAAATCATCATGACTAAGGCTCACCTTGTAAACATTGTGTACAGAGGTAAGACGGTCAAACTTCAGGTACATAGAATTGAGCATGGAAACAATCTGGATGGGTTCACACTCAGAGCAGATATCTGTGAAGGTCACCACGTCACTGAAGAGGATGGTGCACTCTTCAAACTCACCTAAAAGAAAAGCACTGTAGAGTCAAGGTTTGAGTAGCAAAAACGTAAATTATAATGAAGTGACGTAAGCTGTGTTCACACTACAAGTGACTTTGGAGGAACGCAAAATGACAAGAAACACTATCCTTCTACAAGACAAGACAACTGGACTGAGGAGCTTTGGAATCATGATTTTTTTTTTTTTTTTTTGATTAGTGTATAAAAAAAACCCAAAACATTTGTTGTTTGCTTTTGGGATCTGAGAGCATTTGGCATAAAGAGCAATTGGACCCAGATTGTTGCTTAATCCTATGCATTATGTGAGAGTTTTAATTATAAAAAAGATCACAATATACAGGGACTATTATTTTAAATTGTGAAGAGAAGAAGCACGAACATGGATCTGGGAATCTGCAGGATCTAGAGAGATTCTGTATGGAGGAATGGTTGTTCTCCAAACTCTTCAGGCATTATAGGAGACTCAGAGCTGTTCTCGGCAAAATGAGGTTGCAACATGTATTTAATGGGGCAAATATTTGTTCCCAACAAACATTTATTCTTAATATTATTTCCCCCCGCTTTCAATTCTTTTACTTCAATGAAAGATTGCGATTTTTGCTATTTTTAAAAAATAAATAAATATCAAAATGATTAACAATGCAGATTTATTTCCAGACGTCTTTGATCATATTTACCAAGGGGGCGAATAATTCTGACCAGCACTGTATATAAGCTCCTTCTGTATTATCAGCAGCTATCGCGTTTTCAGGAGCTAATTACCATCCTCCATCGCCCAGTCAGTTATTGGCTATCTGAGTGCCCATTCAATTAGAATAAATTATCGAATTATGTTGTACTTTAAAATCTTGAATTAATGATATCTGCAACACATTCATGTTGGTTCTGTTCTGTTTACCCTAAAGGCCAATTTATACTTCTGCGTCGAGGGTACGCCGTCAGTGTACGACGTTGGCTACGCACGTAGGCGACGCCGTTGCTGAGCATTTATACTTCTGCGTTCAGGTCTTGGTTGCTCTGCAGTACTGCTCCGAAAACGCTAGTTGGCGGCGGAGGGTTTTAATGTTCCACTGTTTACATTCCTTGAGTTGCGGCGAGGTTCACTACAAAGCCTGAAAGAGAGTGGATCATGTTGGAGTTGGAGCTTATTGAGGTGGAAAAACAGTTCATTTTAGTGAAATTACTAAAACTGAAAGGCAGAAATGAGAGAAGACGTCGGAGGAGATGGTACGTGTGGAAATGCGTGAGAAGGTACGTGCGGAAATGCGTATGAGGAAATGCGATGCTACCAAGCTATGGCGCTCGCTTCTGTGTCATTTGATTCCTAACCAAGCTTAAAGACGTGTTAACGTGCGTGTGGAGAACGTCTGTACTTTACTTTAGTACTGAACGTCTGCCTGTCTGGACGTCTGCCCGTCTTAACGTCTACCCGTCTTAACGTCTGGAGCTAGGCTATCTCCATTCAGTTTTATTATTATTATTATTATTATTATTATTATTATTATTATTCAGCCAATGACGTCGTTTCTGACGCCACAGGCCATCCATAGTGCGCTGTAGCCTAATCTGCGGCGCTTCTGTCTGACAAAGACAGCGTTTTGTATGATATTATAATCAGCCCCAGCCTTTTCTTCAAAGTTCAGCCCATCTATTGAAGTAGATGGAAAGACATAGTAGATTGTCGATCTGAATGGCGATCCGTCTTATGTTCTGGTTTTCTATCGTTGTTAGGACTATGTTGTAACTTAGCCTATAGCATTTCGTTTTCATATAAGAGGGCCAAGCATTTTTTATTATGGTCTGAGAAACAGACTTCTCACCAAAACAACGTAGGCCTATTATTACTGAAGTAGCTAGATAGTCCATCATACAAACTAGACCACAGCATTATAAATATAATAATGTTTCGTTTTGAGTAATAAAGCATAGCCTATAGCCTAGCCTATCTTTCTGACAGGCAGAGGGTGAAGACGCGCTTCCCATTTAAAAACAAGTTTCAAGTTACTTTTAACGTGACTGTCCCCTCAATATCCGCTCTTTGCCAGTTTCACATTTGTCTAAATATTACAATAGGCTTTTGTTATTTAATTTTCATTTATGTTGATTATGAACAGTGAACAGCATGAGTAAGAGCAACATCATAGGATGCGAAATATGACGGGAGACAAGTGGGTCAGACATGATTTTGACCACTTCATTAAGTTTTGTTTTGTAGAAAGACTTTCTTTAAAGTGAATTTCGTTTTGTATCAATTATGCACAAACATGCATGGGAATAGGCTAATAATAATACAAAAAATATAGGTATAGTAGAGTGGCAGTGGGTGGAATTATATTCTGAAATTGTGTGTTATAAAAAATCGTTCTAACGAGTTGTAACTTGTAACCTAATTCCCGAAATAAAGGAGCTCGGCCAAACAAATATGAAACTGCTAATATAAATATAAAACCGCCAGTAGATGGCGGCAAGACACTGTTCTATTGTCATTACTGGTTAATGTTCAACCTATTCTTGAGGCTTTAATATCCACACAACTACTCCTTTAAGACAATTGCAATTGTTCTGCTGTGGTGCTGTTTGGAACAAGTTTTTATTGTGTGAAAAGTCATTAACATATTGTTTATTTACAGGCATTCTGGTTTTCTAATGTTTTTTTTAAAGCTAAAGACAACTCATTACATAACTATTAAAAGAAATATTTACAAATGTGTGTTTTACTTGGTAAAGAACAAATATATTGATGCTGCTTCTCCAAATACAGCTGTTTTGCACTGTGTGAGTTTGTTCTTGTAAGGTCCCTTTTCTTTTGCCTTATCTTTTTGCATTGCTTTACTTTCTTCCTTTTTTTCTTGTATTCTTAGATCCGTCTCTGTCCTGCCAAAATAATAAATGCGCGAAAATTAAAGAGCTCTGGAATGTTTAGTTGTGTCTATGGGGTCTAAAGGCGTTGCCCCTGGTAACCGATAGCGTATCCAACCGGCTCTGATCCAAGTTCATCCAACCATCATGGCCGACCGGCTCAGACCCCGCCCAAATCGGCACGTGACTCCTCATTCTCAATAGCCTGTTTAGAAAGTGGAGATGGTCAAATAAATGCTGCTCTGCTGCCACCTACTGATTAAAGTGTACATCTCATTCTGTTTTAAGTGGACCCCTTCAGGACCCCTCTGTTTTAAGGTGAAAGCTATGCAGCGTTTGCTCCTCTTACTGTATTTATATGGGTTGTCAAGTGTTTTGCCTGACTTGGGCGAGGTTTTTGTAAGCTCTCAACAGTTGAAAAAAAATGTTTAGTATGACATTTATAGGCTTTATAAAAACTTTAGTGTAGCTCTATTAAATAGTACATTTATGTTAAAACATTTTTTAATTGAATGATTAATTACTTGCTCAGAATAAGAATAGTAGTAGCCTGATCCAAGCAATCACAGGCTAACTGATTTTAGTTTAAAATCCAATAAACTCTAAAATGGTTTCTGAATGGTTAATTAATGCTGGATTCAGCATCTGTAAGTGAACTCGAGGCATGCGTCGCTGCAGAGCATTAACACTTCTGAAACACACTATATAATGATAAGACTCAGTTTTTCTGAAATTTTCTAGCCCACTTTATTTTTATCTCTGAAGATCGAATAATCAAAATACATGACATTGACTTTTATTAAAAAGTACATTACCAGACATTCAGCATTATAGAAACAAGTGTATCACAGTCCTACATAAAATGTGCCAAAATAAGTCACGTTTGTAAACTTAGATTGCGGCAGACGTTCAGACGGGCAGACGTGCAGGCGGGCAGACGTGCAGGCGGGCAGACGTTCACACGGGCAGACGTGCAGGCGGGCAGACGTTCACACGACGTAACCCAAATGTTATCTTCTAACGTGACGCCGCCGTGACGTCTGCATAGATCAACAGCTACACGTCATTGACGTGTCTACGTTACGTGATATTTGCGTGTACGTCTCCATATTAAACAAATGGAGACGTACACGCACGTATACACGTGTGTTATCTGTAGTGCTTGTCAGTCTCGTCGCCGAATGGAACATTCCGAGCGCCATACCAAGCCGACCAATCACCGATCTTGCGGTCCGCGTCGCCGCGACGTGTAGTTAAATTTTTGAGGAGGTGCGTGTCATGCTACGGCGAAGGGTACGCGGTATGGGACGTGTCTGTGCGTATGCTACGCCGTACCTACTGCATGCACCCTACGCAGAAGTATAAATTGGCCTTAAGGGGGGTTATTGCAGAATCAAAAGGCTTTGTCCAGAGTGATAAGAACAGCAGAGAAGGACACCAATACTCTCTTCCCTGCATCACAGACATATACACTCAGCGATGCAGAACTAAGGTCAGAAAAATTATTAAAGACTTTCACCACCCTGCACACAAACTCCTCTCACTGCTCCTATCAGGGAAGTGCTACCAGATCCAGAGAACCAACATAGAGAGACTAAGGAGTATCTACACCAGCTAATGAATGAGGACACTTGAGAGAGCTCTACTTCACATAACATTCATAAAAATCTGTCAGTACATAAATAATTTTTGTTTCTGTTTCTTGTTGCACTATGGGACAGGAAACTAAGAACAAATAACAATACCCACTAAGCAAAATGATGTCCTAAAGACATCTTTTTAAAGTCTTTGTCACAAAAGTCGGACGTTGAAAAGACGTCCACTGAGAAGCCAGAATGAAAGTTTTTATGCCGTCTTTTTTTAACGTGTTCTGCACGTCCGATATAGACGTTCATGAATTTGACGTTCATCATTTTGCTTAGTGGGTACATACTGCTGTCATATTTGTGATGTCCCCATTGGATTGTTTGATCATTTTATTCCTAGATTATCTTCCTGTCTCAATAAAAGCTGTAAGTAGACCCATGCCTCATCTACACACTCTAGACTGTACCAGGGTTCCAGACTGCGACCAAATCTGGTCGCATATGCGACCATTTTTCTGAGAATGTGCGAGTTTAAATTTTATGTGGTCGCATATGTGTGAGTGGACGCTCGCACAACAAAACGCTGTTGTATCAGCTGCTGCAGTCTGTAACTTTTGTAGCATCTCACTCGAGCCAGAGTTCAGTTAACTTGTTTATTCGCCAGAGCACGTGCAGGCATTCAGAAACACAGCTTCTTAATAGAGCAACCAAAAACAACAGACGAACTTCAACCCTCAACCCGCCCCCCTCCTCCCAGGCCACCAACCAACAGCGCACCCGGGGTTCCACATAGCTGATTGACAGCCACACAGCCATTGACAGTCGCTACATTATGTTCAAAATGAACGAGTAGGCTACATCATGAATCCATTTTCCAAACCGTGTTTTTAATTTATCCTGAATCACTACGGTACGCCTAAAATAAGTGTTTATATTCGGACTATTTTATCCCGGGGTCGACTCGGATGCGGAGTTGCCCAGTGCCTGCGTGACTCGCCATAGACGTTAATGGAGAGAAGTAGCTCCGGCAACAGTGTTCTTCCGCAACACACGTGCAGTTTATTTATTGACGAACGTAGACGTCACGCGCATTGCACACTGATGGTGGAACGCGCAATTACGAATTAAGCCCCTTCTTCCTACGTCATTTCAGCGGTTAGATGAGAGTAATCGCTCGACTGAGGAAAGGAAATTATTATAAAATGCAGAAGGTAAGGAGTGTGAGATTTCTGTTTTTATTACAACTATAAACTAACTTTGACAAGGAAAAATCTGTATTAGCTTATTATAATACTCTAATCTATTAAAATGTAACGAATACATTTGAATGTTTAATGATTTTTAAAAGATAGAAAGATGTATGCTGATAGAAAAATGATAAAAGACGGACGGAGACGGACAGATAGATAGATAGATAAACAGATAGATAGAATGTGATTCAAATGTAAATAGACTGCATACAATTGAACTATAAAATGCTTAAAATTACAGATTAAAATTACTGTCCAAAATCCATGAAAATCCTGAAATTTGGCAATGATAATTAATATATTACAGGTGTTTATGCTGCAGCCCAGAAAGCCTTTGCTAGCTTTGGTCCATTAAAACCACTATTCATCAGCATGCATTGATTAATCCCATGGCATGTAGCAAAAAAAAAAAAAAAAAGGTGCGACCAAATCATATGCTTGTGCGACCAACTGAAAAAGTTGGTAGCACCAGTGCAACCAGTAGAAAAGTTAGTCTGGAGCCCTGTGTACTGTGACATAAGTGATCTCAGCAGACAAGTTCATAGTGCCCCTGTAGATGGAGTTTTGGATCTTTGCAACAGTAGAGTAATAATTATTTTTTAACATGTCATTGAAAGATTCTCGTGATCCATTCTGTCCAACATGGGCTGAATTAGTTCCAGTAAATGCATATAGTAGAACCAATCCTGATCCAAATATGTCCTAGAGCAGTGATTGCCACCCAGGGTGAGATTACCGTAAGGGGTAGTTTAATAAATATATGAGGGTACATGTAGATTTGGTTTGAACATATAAAGCAGAAAATATGATGGCTGTCAATTGTTTTTCATAACCTCATAATATTATTTTTCTTGTCAACGGTTTCTTGTCAACCATGTTTAAAGGTGCATTGCTCAAGTCTCTGAGTTTTTGCAGAACTACGCCCCCTCTGGCGACAAGCAAAACTGCGACCAGAGGTGTGCATGCTCATGGACCACACACACACGCTTGTGTGAGCTGTTTATAACCAAAGGAGCATCAGCCGTACACATCTTTTGTTACATTCATAACGTAATAAAGTTATTTATTTTACTGTACATGATTATAGAGGCAATCGCAGTGATAAGAGAAGGCAATTGTTTTGTATGGGTTAGAAAAACGGCTATTTTTGACATGAAATGTTGAACAATGCACCTTTAAAGGGCAATTCCACCTCTGGAAAGATGAATGTGTATTTAAAATGGGTCATTTATGTAGAAGAAATGTGAAATTATTTTTTAATTTGGAGCTTTCTAGACTGAGAAAAGACAGAAAATGTATTTTTGGCTTATGTGAATGAAAAACATCAACTCCCAGAATTCATTTGCTTCGCTGCCCTAGGAGGCCACGCCTACCGCTAACCTCGCAGTATGTAAACAACAGTCTACTAGTGATTCTCCGTGATGAGTCTGTCCGAAAATGTGTTTCGAGATCGCCCAAAATGTCAGCGATTCGGCTTTTGCGTTCTACAGTCGTCATTCATCATGTTTACTGTGGCAAGCGGAACGAGTGCGAGCTGTATGTATAACGGCGCTGAGACGAGCCAGGTTTACTGTGTCGACCGGGATGAGTGCCGGCTGTCTGGATAACGGCGCGAGGCCGGTGGCGTGATTACCGATGAGCGGCACCTAAGACGTAAGTTACCGGTCTCGTATCTCTCACGGAGGAGCAGGAATTTTCTTAGCAATGTTAAAACGCATCAACCGATCACTTGTTTGGCGTTCATGTAAACACAACAGTCAGATTCACCAATCATAAGGAATTGAGTTAGATTGAAACAAAAGCTGTAACTTACATGTAAACAATGAATGGCGACTTCAGAAATTAAAAGCTGAATCCCGGACATCGACGGCCGGACATGTCCAGGAAAAAGAGGACGGTAACCCCTACTACTCAGCTTTCTCCACAGAACAAGAGCCTGCTAGCTTAGCGTCCAAAAAAGATGTGTAATGTTAATCCCAATCCTCCATAACGCATCCGTCAGCGTATTCAGTAGTTTCGTCCACATTTTCAAAACGTTTCTGCCAGTGAAATCAAACGCATTGGCACTGATCTGTGATAGGTCTGTTAGCGCAATAGGTCCAACCCCCTATTGGCGGGTTTGAAAGGGTGGGGACTCGGGCTTGTAGTTTTTTACTGAAATCGCCCTCTCTTACACTTCCGCCAACAATGACGTAAAATGACGATTTTTGCGTCATTGTTGGAGGAAGTGAAAAAGGTAAATAGCAGATTTCTCTCGTCTCAGGGGAAAATGATAAAGTGTTGCATGACCATTCAATAGTATAACTGGGTTTCTAACAATGGAAAGCTTAATGCAAATGGGTGGAGTTGCCCTTTAATTATTCGGCTTTTTACTGGTGAAAAAAAACGAATTAAAAATCTGCAATAATGAAATGTGTTAACAATGTTACCCAAACTTATTCTATCATATATATAAACTCTCAATGAACAATAAGTCCATCATATGCTACAGCAGCGCAACAAGTCACAGCTCGAGATCCTTGATCCTGTTCCACTTTCAGACACACATGTTGAAACTCACTGTGCATTTGTACTTTTTATTCTGACAGTCTATGCAGAGAGTTAATTTTGGGCAATTTGAGAGATGGTTGTTACTGAATGGAATTTGAATTACAGAATGATAAATTAATGAATCAAATGAGAACCTAGCACCTTACAACTGATCATTTAAATGGAATGACTGCCTAGCTTTAATTGAAAATATCTAAAGCCCCTTTCACACAACGCGTTGATCCCGGAAAATTGCCAGGAAATTGCCAGAACGCCTTCTGTGTGAACGCAAACATGACCTGGGATTGATAACGGCATCGATGCCGGGTTGGGGACCAAGTAACATTGCCGGAATCAGTCCCGGAATGCGCGCTGTGTGAACAAAAGCCAGGACCAATGCTGTAAGGGGTGTGTCATAGTGATGGCACTCGTGCCATCGCGCGACTCTGTTGCTCTTAGAAGAAAGTTTGTGTTCGTCATCAACAGAAAGGACGAACAAATGTCTGCAAACTGGAGCGAAGTAGAGACCAGGAGCTCCTCACTATCCGCTAGGGCTGTAATCAACCAAAGAAATCCTTAGTTGACCAAGGTCTTGTCCTGCGCGACGATTAGTCGACTAAAAAAAAAAAAAACCGGATGTTTTGATTGAACATTTTTTAAACAATTGTCATAGAGCATTTATAAAACAACAACGAAAAAACATCGAAAATAAATAAAACTATAATAATTATACAATTCTTTGAAAATTAAGTGATTTTTTTAACTGCAAGTGAGGAGCTCTGTCCTTGGTCTATAGTGACGGTCACAATCGCGCACCTGATCACACCACACGCTACAAAATAATATAACTGCTATCTGCCACATAATGAAAAATCCTAACAAAAGCTCTCGTTTATACAGGCTGTATTCTTCTTTACTTACAAAGCTATGGGTTAACTTTTGTCCAGCCGATCTGTTAGGCGTTTTAAAACAACAGACAAAATAGCCTAAAAAACAATCTGAAATCTAGGCTCTGTTGTAAGATAGCATATAAGTTTAATTTCGTTTTGTTACATTATTTAGGCTACTTTCAAATGAGTCAAGTGTACAGATAAAAACCTATTAAGAAAACAATCTATTGAGTCAGTATGATAAAGCCGTTAAAAGAGCTGCTCACGTCTTTTGCACGCTCAAGTTTGATTTCAAATAGGCACGCGATGTGCGCGCTCATAATGGAGCAACGCGGTCGCCACCGTCGCCTACCTCCACAAAAATGTAGCCAGACAAAAGATTTAGATTTCTTGGACATTCTGTCGACTAAAGTAGCGTGAACTGAATGAATACAGCAAAACTACCTACCGGTACATCCCTTACTGAGCGCGAGCAGCAGCGCAGCCAGCCATGCGGTTCCCGAGTGTGTTATGTGTGTGCGCTAAACTGTGGCGCAGGTACAAGAAATAGCCTAAATTAAAGCATTTAAAGATGGGGATAAAACATAGGCTAATTATATTTAGAATACAGTAATAAATAACTGCTTTATAAAGGAATAAATATCAAGGAGTAAATCATTGAAAATGTGTTTCTATTGGCAAAAAAATAAATAAATAAATAAATAATGCGACTGGTCGACCAATAAGAATTTCAGTCGACCAAGACGGTATTTGACTGATTAGTCGACTAAACGACTAAAGTGGACAGCCCTACTATCCGCGCTGAAGCTGAGATCGTTCACCAGCTTTGTGGAACGGTCTGCGCGTGTACATGTTTTGGACGCGTACGTTACACGTCTCATCCTGACGCCATGTGTCTTTCCAGGATCTCTACGGGTTGTGTGTGAACGCACTCACAGATCCCGGTAAAACACTGGCAGTGTGAATGAACGGAAATCAAACAATCCCGGGACAAATGCCGGGTCACATTGTCCGTGTATTTTCCGGAATCTCTGTGTGAAAGGGGCTATAGAGGTACATTGTGGGACACACTTCTATAGTCCTAGTCCTTCTACTGAAACCTTGCTCATTGCATTCTCTGTCTTGCCTGAACCATCCATCCCTCCATTTGATTCACCTGCCTCCACTCTCTTGCCCTCTTTCAGCTGGTTGGCAACATGTTTGGGCAGCATGGCATAGAGTAGATTTTCTGTCTTCTGTCTTTCTTCCTCAAGGTGTTTTGAGAGATGATGCAGCTCTTCTTTTTTCCGCTCTAGCTGGTTGGAGAGCTCCATCTCCGCTAGACGCTGCTGGTTAAGCAGGATCAGATCACGTGTAGCATCATGTGGAGCAATATCAGAGAGGTGCATGCAGTGCTCCTCCAGCTCCTGCAAGCTGCGAAGTAAGGGCGAAGCTAGGTACAGCATGCAATGCAACAGAGGCATCCATATCATTTGTCCTGGGAGAAGGAAGTTAGAAACATATTAGGAAAGAGTTATAGAGGCAAATGCATGATGCATGAGAATGTTAAACATGGGGCTGACTTACAGATGAGACACCACATTTTAGTGTGATTAAGTTACTAAACCACAGTAATTAGAGAGATTAATTTGATATTCCCTAAAGGTTCAAAAGGTTGTGAGGTGGACATAAGGATATGAAAAAGAGGAAAATCTGAATTCATTAATCACATCCAAAATTTCCCTCCCATTTCTCTTATGGGGCACTTCCCACTTTCCCCTTCACCATCCCATGAATGCATATGCATGACACGAAAATCACATTTTGCATTTTCAGTTCTAGCAACAGGGAGTCTGCGCTTTCATCTCGGTGCGTCCCATTTCGTACATACCTTTCCATGGTTTTATGCTCACTTTGCGAAACAAATACACCTGAAGTGGGTGCAAAAGCATTAGTACATCTGGGCTGAGTTCCCTGAAACCTTCTTAACGCTACATCGTTCTTAAGCTGTACCTTATCGTTAATACGTGTTTCCCGAAACATTCTTAGTTAAGTATACCTTCTAGAGCACTCTTAGCTATACCTTATCACTCTTGGTAGTTCACTCCGATAGTGAACATAGTATCTCCAGCATGTCCTAGGTCTTCCCCGGGGCCTTCACCCCAGTGGGACGTGCCCGGAACACTTCCCAGGAGGCGTCCAGGAGGCATCCAGAACAGATGCCCAAGCCACCTCAGCTGACCCCTCTCGATGTGGAGGAGCAGCGGCTCTACTCTGAGCTCCTCCCGAGTGACCGAGCTTCTCACCCTATCTTTAAGGGATCGCCCAGCCTCCCTGTGGAGAAAACTCATTTCAGCCGCCTGTATCCGGGATCTTGTCCTTTCGGTAATGACCCAAAGCTCATGACCATAGGTGAGAGTAGGAACGTAGATTGACCGGTGAATGCAAGAGCTTTGCCTTACGGCTCAGCTCCTTCTTTACCACAACAGACCGGTACATCGACATTTCTACAATATATGATGTAAAAACGTCTTAGTGCTGCCCTCTTCAGGTTGAACGGTGGCTACTGCAGTTGAATTTTCCTATTGGCATGTTCCGCACTTCGTGACGTACACAGGTTTCAGCTCACCACATTCCTGGCATGAGTGGCAGTATAAAAACCAGCTTGTTTCGTCAAAACCACTGTAGGGTGTCAGGAGTTGGAATTGCGAGTATTGAAAACGATCAGGATAGAGTGTTTTAGCATCTATTTCGTTCCCTCTATCTCCGCTGGGGTCTGCCCACTTTTTCATCATTTTTCAAATATTGCCATTGGGTGGAGTCAGGCTCTGACCAGGGGTTTAGTTACCCTTTAAACGACACCAGACGATGAATAAGGGTTTTATCTAGCGAAACGATCGGCCATTTTAAAAATAAATAAAAAACTTGAAGTTTTATCAGCACAAATGCTCGTCTTGCTCTGTTCTGTGATGAGCTTTCGTGACTCTCCTGTCCTTTTTCCGAGTCATGACTCGAAGGGTCCTAGATAAGACCCTTATTCATCGTCTGGTGTCGTTTAAAGCCCTTTGAAGCTGCACTGAAACTGTCTTTTGGACCTTGAACTGTTTGGTTACCAATGAAGTCCATTATATAGAGAAAATGCTGGAATGTTTTCGTCAAAAACCTTAATATCTTTTCGAACTCGAAGAAAGAATGACATGGACATCTTGGATGACATGGGGGTCGAGTAAATTATCAGCAAAAGTTTTTTAAAAGTGAACTACTCCTTTAAGAGTCTTAAGAGACAATGTTATCAGGAAACTCAGCCCTGGCCCATAGTGTTCCCCACACCACTTTCATTTCAATTAATATACATACAGCTCATATTACATACAATTTTTTAATTTCGACAGAACAGCAGAAACAATCAGAAATAAATGTCTGAGAATTCTCACCTCTCAGTTCTAGCATGGGTCTCTCTTTCCAAGCCATAGGCATTATTTCTCTTTTTGTCCGCAAAATAAAATGGCTATTAATGAACTTGAGGATGCTGCAGATGTTGAAAGTCACCTTTGGATTCTGGATGGTGAAATATTGATCCAGCTGGCCACACCTGGTCTGTAACTCAGGCACAATTCTCTGAATAGTCACCCCTGCCTGTCTAACCTGTAGCTGAATGGATGCATTGAGTAGAAGAAAACATTAATGACTTAATTTATTAGGCACTAAGCAATGCAGAAAATCAGAATGCTTTCAAACCATACTGTAGCTCTCTCAGTCACTTTATCAACACATCTGTAACAACATGGCAACTTTCCAAATTTAAAAAGGCTCAAAGAAATAAATCCCACAGCAGTCGAAAATAACAGTCCAATCTATTTCCTCTCACTGTCTAAAGCCCTCAGAAGAGTCTATCTTTGCCACTGCTTTCTGTGTGTTTCTAAAACTCTGCTGCAGACAAGAGTGAACTCTTGTTCTGTCCTCATTCCACTGGACAGGTCTGCTGCCTACAGTATAAACCATCTGATGTGTATAAATGTTGCATAAGTACAAAATTAATATAGAAATTTGTGCACATACAAATTCACATGCATATAATATAGTAGGATAAAACCTAACTTGTGTAAAATATCTGCACAGCGAAACACTTTTTTCCATGGCATTTACCGGTGAAGATTGCTTAGCTCTTAATAATTCTGCTTCTAATTTGGGTGTACTTTCTGAAATAACATTCTGAGATTATTTTACATTTTTACGCAAATAATGACCAACAATAATATGACAGATGACTAAGAAGATGACAGCCAATGACACAGCTTGTACAACCACTGCCTCGTGCATGTGATCTGTTGCTTTCATGTGCAGTATTTATTGCACAACATTGGCATCTTATATTTTTCCACATCTTATATTGTGCCACTGTAATGTGCTGGTGGCATTCTGTGGCATGTTCAGTTGTGCATGGCCTTTGTGTCCTTATATCGGCTTTACAGTTTTGACATTTAACAGATTAGCTTATAAATAATAGTGTGATTTTACCAGGATATTTGCTCATCCCTCAACAAATGCTTTCGATGGGTAAAAACCAATACACAACCATAAACAAACTTCCTATAATAATTAAATACTTGTTTTGCCACTACCTTTCTGCAGTTTATTTCTGCTTTAGTTTGTGTACTAATCTGACACACGTTCCTTATTTGTAATTTGCTTCAGATAAACTTGTCTATTAAATAAATACATGTAAATCCTGAACCATCACTTACTTCTTCATCAAACACAATGTGGAAAGGGAAGGCATTGCAAAATGTCTTCAGATTGAAATGCAGAGATTATCTGGGTACACAGGCTCAGAATCCCCTTAAAGTTTTATCTGATGTGGAAAGAAAATCTAATTAATACAATTACCCATAAACACAAAGTTTACAAAAAACATGGTCATTTGTTTAGAAAATTAATTATTGTCAATTTTTGAATCTCATATACATCATGGTCTTCCTAGTATACTATTCTATCTTTACCCTTCTCTGGATGTATCAAGCTTCTGACTGTGCCCAAGTGGTTTTTCTGCACAGGATTTTGAGACTTATTCAGGAGGGACCTTTTCAGAAAAGTCCTGGAAAGAAAACAGTAAGGGTATATTTTAGAGTATGCCCTAAACCTCCTCAATAGTACAGTAATACACAATAGTAAATATAACTGTGAAATAATACAATTATTATTAATATATGTTACAACATACACCAAAATAAATTGTGTAGAGTTGGTGAGAATGCATTTTCAGTGCATACTTTGTCTAAGAACACTGGTGTGATGAGGAACACAATATGCTCCTTTTTCCCATCCTCTCGACTTCCTCTATCTGGTTCACTATTTCCATCTTTATTGTGCTGTTGAAAAAGTCTTTGGCCATTGGCTCCAATGATACCTACAGCATCAGAATGACCAGTCAACCAGAAGATTTAATCACTTCCTTAAAGTAGTTCACTTTAAAAAAAAAACTTTTGCTGATAATTTACTCACCCCCATGTCATCCAAGATATCCATATCTTTCTTTCTTCAGTTGAAAAGAAATTAAGGTTTTTGATGAAAACATTCCAGGATTTTCTCCATATAATGGACTTCATTGGGAATTTGTCACAGTGTCTGGTTTGTGTTTTCCTTAGTGTCCACTTGAGGTCTCTTTCCCCATACTATCACCATTCACTCTGGAACTGCATTTCCCATGATCCTTTGTCTTTCTCATCACTCATCTTTGCACACATCTGTTTCTAATTACATTGTTTAGTTCTGTGTATAAATACCCTGTCTGTTTTTGTCCTTGCCATGGAGTCATTGTATTGTTGGTCACGCTGGGTTCTGAGGTTTGTTTCTGGCCTGTTCTCGTTTTGTGGGGGTGGGGCTTGTTTTGTACATTATCATTTGGACTGATTAAAATGGATTTCGACACTGGCATGAATAGCCATTGATTTGATTATATGGATTATGATGCTTGCATGGATGATGATGACTTCGGATTGCCCTGACTATAGTATTATCTGCATTTGGATCCACCCAATTTTCCACTATCTGTTGTGACAGAACCAACAGTTTAAAGGGGAAATGAAGCAGTGAATCAAGTTTACATGATTTACAAGATGGATTTCCAATATAATCAACAATTAAATAAGAAACATGATAAATGTAAACATTTAGAAGAAAAAAAGAAAAAACTTTTATATCTTTCGCCCCAGGGCACCGCCATTGTGGAGTATTCTAAATGTGACGTCACGGGGTTGGTTGCTCAGGCTCTATCCATAGACAGTAAGTGAATATCGCAACATTAAACTGTATTTACACCAGTATTTTGACCGCGAACGACTAATGTTGGGTAGTGATTAGACAAAAAGACGACGTCTAATTTTATATGTTGACAAACTGCACATAGAAACATTGTTCGCGATGTATGCCGTCATTTCCGTCTCGTCAACACCATGGCATGTGTTGCTATGTAGTTTTCTACATAGCAACACATGCCATGGTGTTGACGAGCGGGATGCGACGCTGGCGGTGTTTGGGGCGAAGAGCGGATTCGCAGCGCTCCAGGTGTCAGTGTGGGTTTTGCACTGCTCGAATGCTTACCGTGTCAGAGTCCATCTGCTGTCAAGAGGTTGATCTTGAGTATGTATCGCGTGGTCAATTTGTCATCACCGGCGTGCACGTTTACTAATATGCCTGTTCCGTGAGGTAAGTAAGACGTGTTGGAAGCGGCAATGCATTCCCTGAAGGATGTCAGAGCGGAGGAGCACTTAACCAGTGCGAAAACATGGACGTTTCATTTTCCCTTTAACAAATACATGCTAACTTACATGTTGACGGGACGGGAATATGATGGCAGGCATTCGCCGAACAATGTTTCTATGTGCAGTTTGTCAACTTACCTCACGGAACAGGATATTAGTAAACGTGCGCGCCGCGGCGGTGATGCAGAATTGACCACGCAATGCGTGCTCAAGATCAACCTCTTGACAGCAGATGGACTGCTAACACGTAGGCATTCGCAGTACAACACCACACTGACACCTGGTACGTCGCAAGCCTCGCCTTCGCCCCAAACACCACCGGCTTGTCTACATAGCAACTCATGCCATGGTGTTGACGAGACAGGAATGAGACGGGAATATGACGGCAGACATCACGAACAATGTTTCTATGTGCAGTTTGTCAACATATAAAATTAGACGTCGTCTTTTTGTCTAATCGCTACCTTAACATTAGTCGTTCGCGGTCAAAATACTGGTGTAAATACAGTTTAATGTCACGATATTCACTTACTGTCTATGGATAGAGCCTGAGCCAACCAACCCCGTGACGTCACATGTTCGAATACTCCACAATGGCGGTGCCCTGGCGGCGAAAGATATAAAGTTTTTTCTTTTTTTCTTCTAAATGTTTACATTTATCATGTTTTTTATTTAATTGTTGATTATATTGGAAATCCATCTTGTAAATCATGTAAACTTGATTCACTGCTTCATTTCCCCATTAATAAGGGTCTTATCTAGGACCCTTTGAATCATGATTCAAAAAAGATTTGTTTATTTTGATGAACGAGTTTGAACAGGAGAGATCACGAACGCTCATCACAGAACAGAGCAAGATGAGCATTTGTGCTGATAAAACTTAAACTTTTTGATTTATTTATTTTGTTTCGCTTGATAAGACCCTTATTCATCGTCTGGTGTCATTTAAAGTCCTTTGAACAGTTTGCACTGAAACTGTCTTTTGGACCTTGAACTGTTTGTGTTCCCATTGAAGTCCATTATATGGACAAAATCCTGGAATGTTTTCATCAAAAACCTTAATTTCTTTTCGACTGAAGAAAAAATAACATGGACATCTTGGATGACACGAGGGTGAGTAAATTATCAGCAAAAGCAAAAAAAAAAGTGAACTACTCCTTTGATGGATGGACGGATGGATGGATCAGCCTGTTCTCACGTAAACGCGTCTCTCTGCCCACGCATCGTGTATTGTCGTGTAATTTATACGCGAAAATGAGTTTATTAATTACGGACATGTGAGGCATGTTTTTCGTGTGCATTTGATATGCATTTCATTTGCATGTAATTCACACGTACACCACACCACTAATTCTTGCCAATTGATAACACATGCAGTCCACCCCACCCCACATCTAAACCTACCCTAACCAACCCAATGCATATCATATCACATAAAAACTCACTTTAGCGTATACATTACACGACAATACACAGGCATGCTATAAAGACACGTTTACATGTGATCTGGATGGATGGATGGATGGATGGATGGATGGATGAATGGACGGACAGACAGAGCAGACAAGATTGCTTACCAGGGACAATCTGACAAAGACCTCGTCGGTCTGAGTAGTAGTGTAACTGCAAGGTGCCGTCATTGTTTTTTTCTACACGAAATGATGGTGCATTCATTTCCTAAAATGAAATAAAGACAAAACAAATTTGATAATAGATATTTGCCTAGATGCATATGAAACACCATATGTTTTTGTAGTTCTTATCACAAGAATAAATATGTATAAATGATTCTGAATGCATGAATGAATAAATCACTAACTAGGAAAAAGTAATATTGAGTGAGAATGAAAGGTCCTGTTTTGGCACATCAAAAGTGGGCTATTAATTCTAGATTAACAAATAAATTATGAAACAGTGTCTTTGATCGAAATTCTCCTCAAGATGTTTATGAGAATAATAATGTCCTGCTCACTTTACCTTGTAGGAAAGAGAGAGATAGCTGTGCAGTGAATCCAGATTCTCCATAAACTCGAAAGATTTCCTCCAAGGGTGCGCAACATGTGATCATATCCAGACCGTTTGCAGAACTCAAAGAAGTATTCTCCAAACTGCCTCAGCAACACACTTTGTTCTCAGGTCTTTGATAAAACACAGAAAGTGTACATTAACTTTGTGATTTAGGTGATAAAGAACAAGCAAACTCTTTCTAATAAATACAGCTGGGTGCTCTGAAACTCAAACACAGTCACAGAAAGAAATGAAAGTGCTTCACCGAGCATCTTGCAGGCCTCTGTCACTAACTGCATGGTGATGTCATCTGTGTACACTTCATAAGTCATAAATGTGTCTCGAACCCTTGCCTCATCCCTGCAAAAACGCAATCAAAACCAGTAATTTTCTGTGTAAAATCAAGTAATTTACAGGAGTGTTATGGATGCTCACCTTAGTTTGTCCCATGTCTCTTCTCCAAATTTGTCAATCACTAGAGACTTCAAACAGGTGTTGATGAATCCATACTGGACATGAGAGTTAAACACAGCCATTTGACATGTTTTGTAGAGAATGAATGTTTGTAATAATAAAGATGTCACAAGGGCTATATCAGTTACTAAAAGGTTTTACGTCAAACATTATATTGCACACCAGCTATGCTTTTATTAAAGTATGTCAATGATCAGTGACTGTTTTTATGTGTTGTGATAGTCCCTGTTTCGTCCTGAGTGAAACTGCCCACCATTTTAAGAAAAATCCCACCGCACAACTTTTCCAGCATTTTGAGCTCTTCTCCGTAATAGACATTGAGATCATGCATTTAACATTTCTAAAATGGACATAAACTCCTGTAGATAGCACCCTAAAAAAGGGGGCTTCCTTCATATTTTGAATTACGCATTATGTTGTGTAATTGTTTTAAGGTTAAAGGAAATGTCCGTAAACTTAACAGAAAATGTCCTGGCAGACAATTACCATTACCATTTCTGTTTTTTTACAGGTTTGTATTTTACAGTGAGGATGATTGGTGTATATTGTTATTCTTTAAAATATACATATTCCATATAGTCCTACATTTTTTATGCAGTAATTCTGAAGGGCAATTAAACAATTAGTTATCATATCTCTTATATTTGTATAAATTCTGCAAGATATGTATAAACTGAGAGGTATTTATGCCCTCACCTGCGCATATACTGTATGCACATCAATAAAAATGCAATAAAGCAAAATGTATAGCATATACAGAACATTTGCTGCAAATAAAATAAAATTGCAATATCCTTACCATTTCTCTATCAGGTTGTTTTCCTTGGGCAGATGAAAGCTTACAGTTGAATTATTCAGTTTCTTTTATATTCCATGGATCAAACATCCACTTCCATGTACATCATGATTAAACAAAAAATACCAGGCAACAGTTTAATTCCAACAAATACAGTTTTTCTTCATCAACTATTTATCCCAAGCATGCACGACCCGAAATGTGAGCAGCAGGAGATACAGCACGAGCCCATGACAACATGAATGAGAACGCCTGACCCTTATGAGAGATGGAAGACCCTCTGATGTCTTGCCAGTTGCGCCTCCAGGAAAGGTTTAATGGGGCGGCCAGAGGGGGACAGTTAAGACCTAGGGTGGCACACTAAAGCCCACACTGAAAGAAAATCTTACCTTCATTTGTAATTTCAAGATCTTATTCCTACTTCATCTAACCCACAAAAAAACTAGCCTACTTCTTTATCTATACAACAAAATTAAATGAATTTATTGGATGTAATATTGAAATGTTTTACTCTGAAACCTGTTAGTTTAGATGTTCTTACAGTACATAAAACACATATACTGTATTCACTGTCTCTTGCTATTGTAATTCCTGTGTAAATATATTTATACTATTGCATCGGATGGAAAATTCAGGATGCACAAAAACCTACAAGGAAATTAACGTTTATTTAATAATCAAATTTAATGAATTAATCAAATGTATTTTATAGTCAACACTCAAATAATACACAGTTGTACAAGCATTTAAATTACACATAGGGCAGTTTTTATATCAACCTTTTAGTAATAGAATTATGCTTCTCCAATTTGTTGGTGAAATACAACCTGCGGTATGCTCATCTGATCACTGGAGCAGAACAGCGAGGATGGAGAGTCCAGGTTTATCCAAGTGGAAAGTGGGTTGTCGAGGTTTTGTGGCACACTCTACAACCCGGTTCCTCAGAGACATGGGATTCTGTGGCCAAGAGTTGCGTCGCAACAGTAAAGAGACTTATCTGAAGCAGCAGAAAGGAGCAGCAACTGGCTGTGGCTGAGACAGAAAGATTCTAGCTGGCTGTGTACAGGCCGCCATGCTATGGTTTGGTAGAATTCTTGATAATTGTAAAGAGCCCCATCATAGCATTTGAAATGTTTTGGGAGTTCCCAAAAACAGTTTAACGTGCATGCAAGGATAAAAAACACTTTATTTGTCTTATAATATGCATTTATTTTGAACTGATTTGCTCAACGACTCCCAAATGATTAGTTCGACGATTCATTTCCAAACACCTCCTTTGAGTGATGCGAATATGCGGCAATTGGTCAAATGACCCAGTCAGTTGTTATTGGTAAACCGTAGGCAGAGATTGTCGGAAACTGGAACACCCATCTCCATTAATGGATTATAGCTTGTCAAGTGTTGTATACAGTGTATGAACAAACGTGTCAGAAAAAGTGCACTTTCCACACGGTCCCTTACTCGCGTGTCCGTCAAGAGCGAGCTTTCCCGGCAAAACTCACATTGCGGCGGCTTTTGAGGGGCAGTGCTTATTATATAGAGCGAAGTCATATTTGGCTAAGTCGTTTAGGAGGTAATTGCCATTTTTCAGTGAATGTCTGGTGAATATCAAAAACAAAACTAACTTTACCCCGCTTAGAAGCTGCGCGGAGTGTACACAACACACACAACACAATATAACTATATTGTGCATGCTACAGAAAACATAACAGCAAACATTATTAATAATACTTACAGATTGTGATTCGGAGGAGGACGAACCTGATCCATATACACTGGATACTGAGCCCTCCTTCGGGAACAACCGGCTTGCGAATCCACATTTGAATTCATTTATGTTTTTGAATGATTCGTCATTAAAATGATGAGAACACAAGGTTCGGGCTATACTGTTGTGGTATCGTTGCAAATATGAACTCTAACCACTGATTCTTCACATGCTCGTCCCTGGGCAATGAAAACAAGTGGCTGAACTGTCTTTGCAATGTAGAACACAGCGTCTTCTCGACATGACGCTATTCAGCTGAAGTATTTGAATCATATTCAAGTTTACACTTCCGTCTGCGCGCAGTTGTTGGGAGCGGCCAATGAGCTAATCTACGTCACGACGAAACAGCCAATGACAATCGTTTCAAAAACAATTCATTTCATAGACTCAGAGACTCTCACTTTTGAAAGACAATAACTTATATGCTCTCCATAGCGATCTCGCCATTCCTCTCCATCAACTCCAGCGATCGTCGCATTCCTCTCCATCGACTCCATCAACCTCTCCATTCCTCTCCATCCCTCTCCATCGACTCCAGCGACCTCTGCTTTCCTCTCCATCGACTCCAGCGATGCTCTCCATTCCTCTCCATACCTCTCCATTCCTCTCCATACCTCTCCATCGATCTCCCATTCTCTCCATCAACTCCAGCAGCTTCTCCATTCCTCTCCATTGACTCCAACGATCTCTCCATTCCTCTCAATCGACTCCAGCGATCTCTCCATTCCTCTCCATCGACTCCAGCATCCTCTCCATTCCTCTCCATCAACTCCAGTGACCTCTCCATTCCTCTCCATTGACTCCAGCGACCTCTACATTCCTCTCCATTGACTCCAGCGACCTCTCCATTCCTCTCCATACCTCTCCATCTATCTCTCTCATTCCTCTCCATCGGACTCCAGTGACCTCTCCATTCCTCTCCATCGGACTCCAGCAATCTCTCCATCAACTCCAGTGATCTCTCCAGTTCCTCTCTCCATACCTCTCCATCGGATCTCTCCATTCCCTCTCCATCGACTCCAGCTATTTCTCCATTCCTCTCCATCAACTCCAGCGAATCCAGCGACCTCTCCATTCCTCTCCATACCTCTCCATCTATCTCTCTATTCCTCTCCATCGACTCCAGTGACCTCTCCATTCCTCTCCATCGACTCCAGCGGCCTCTCCATTCCTCTTCATCGACTCCAGCGATCTCGCCAGTTCCACTCCATCTACTTCCAGCGATCTCTTCATTCCACTCCATCGACTCCAGCGACCTCTTCCATTTATCTCCATCTATTCCAGCGATCTCTCCATTCCTCTCCATCGACTCCAGCAATCTCTCCATTCCTCTCCATCTATTCCAGCAATCTCTCCATTCCTCTCAATCAACTCCAGCAATCTCTCCATTCCTCTCCATTGACTCCAGCGATCTCTCCATTCCTCTCAATCGACTTCCAGCGACCTCTCCATTCCTCTCCATCGACACCAGCAACCTCTCCATTCATGTCCATCAACTCCAGCGACCTCTCCATTCCTGTCCATCAACTCCAGTGACCTCTCCATTCATCTCCATCTAATCTAGCGATCTCTCCATTCCTCTCCATAGCATCGACTCCAGCGATCTCTCCATTCCTCTCCATCTATTCCAGTGACCTCTCCATTCATCTCCATCTAATCTAGCGATCTCTCCATTCCTCTCCATTCGACTCCAGCGATCTTTCCATTCCTCTCCATCTATTCCAGCGATCCTTCCATTCCTCTCAATCAACTCCAGCGATCTTTCCATTCCTCTTCATCTATTCCAGTGATCTCTCCATTCCACTCAATCAACTCCAGCGATCTCTCCATTCCTCTCCATCTATTCCAGCAATCCTTCCATTCCTCTCAATCAACTCCTGCGATCTTTCCATTCCTCTCCATCTATTCCAGCGATCTCTCCATTCCACTCAATCAACTCCAGCGATCTCTCCATTCCTCTCCATCTATTCCAGCGACCTCTCCATTCCTCTCCATCTAATCTCAGCGATCTCTCCATTCCTCTCCATCGACTCCAGCGATCTTTCCATTCCTCTCCATCTATTCCAGCGATCCTTCCATTCCCTCTCAATCAACTCCAGCGATCTTTCCATTCCTCTCCATCTATTCCAGCGATCTCTCCATTCCACTCAATCAACTCCAGCGATCTCTCCATTCCTCTCCATCTATTCCAGCAATCCTTCCATTCCTCTCAATCAACTCCAGCGATCTTTCCATTCCTCTCCATCTATTCCAGCGATCTCTCCATTCCACTCAAATCAACTCCAGCGATCTCTCCATTCCTCTCCATCTATTCCAGCGACCTCTCCATTCCTCTCCATCTCCATCCTCTCCAGGGATATGTGATGGGGCCACCATTATTCAGTATCCAATGCCCCAGCTAACAGAATTTTGTTATAAGAACATTCTAAATGTTCAGTGTTGGTTCTGGGAATGTGAAAAATGTCCAGTTTTCTTAATGTTAGAAGAACATATTGTAAAAGGCATAATGTTCCTCAAACGTTCTTTAAATGTAATTTTCGATTAAAAAAATCAACATGATAGTAATGTTGATTTCTAACATTCCAAGAACATAAAAATGTCCAGTTTCCTGAATGTTACTACACAACAAAAACTCATGAGTGTCAAAGACTCAAGAGTGTTAAAGTGTTAAAATTTGAGTGTTAATTAAACAGTGAAGAATGTTAAAACAAAAGTGCTATTTAAGTTATTGATTGAATAATGATTGAGCATTATTTAAGACACCTGATGATAACAAGCAGAATCACTGAAGAAGAAACTCGAAGTCACCATTATGGAGATCAGTGTTTGGTTAGTTGGGCAGTTGACCTTTACATGTTCAACTTTAGATTTTGTTGAACAGTTATGACAGCCAGATAAATGTGATCTTGGTTATGATTTATTTAGGTAAACATAACCATGTTTTATTCACTCATTCAGTCCTAATCTCTCACATAAAGGAATATTGGTCATTATCATATCCAAGTGATTTAACAGCATAAAATCCAGATTTTTTTTGTTGTTCTGATCAAAAGTTGTTTAAAAAAAGAAAAATTTGGTTGGACACACAGACATCAATAATCAGCCTGTGATTCTCAACAATGGTGACAAATAAAGCATGTAGCATTGCATTCTGGGTGCCACCAATCAAAACTCATTCATAGCTCCCATCATGCATTGCGGTATGAATAAATTATGATCTGAATTGTCTTAGGAATACTCTTTTGTCACCATAGTTGAGATTAATAAGATTATATTGAACGACCTGGAATTTATACGAATTGAATCACTTTGAATCTGCAATGACCAAAATACATTATAATCAGAGATTATAGGACTACTTAAGTTAATTGATTAGGATCACATGATTGTGAAATAATGATTATATTATGACATAACCAATCCCACCAGATCACCTTTTTTTCTCTTTGTTCATCTGACTTTTATAACTCATGTACAGCAGCTGAACAAAATCTGAAGTTGAACAGGTAAAAGTCAACTGCCCAACTAAACCAAACACTGATCTCCATAATGGTGACTAAAATTTGAGTTTTCTTCTTCAGTGATTCTGCATGTTATCATCAGGTGTCTTGAATAATGCTCAATCATCACTCAATCAATAACTTAAATGGCACATTAACTTTAACACTCTTCACTGTTTATTTAACACTCAAATTTTAACACTTTAACACTCTTGGGTCTTTAACAATCTTGAGTTTTTGTTGTGTAGTAACATTCAGGAAACTGGACATTTTTATGTTCTTGGAATGTTAGAAATCAACATTACTATCAACATTACTATTTAACATAATTTATCAACTTGTTGCCCGCTGCGGTTGTTTTAATTCACATCCTTTCTAAAAATATGAAAGTTTTTGGTTTAATATTCTTAATATATAAGACTGTCAATGAACTTTTTTTGCTTTATATTTTATGTGTTCATTGTTTATTTTGTTGGATTTTAGTCAGACTTGGTCAGAACTGTTTTAGAAATAGTTCTCTACATGATACCTTCTGCCTTTGGGCTCAGTGATATTGAATTTAAATGAAAGATCAAATAAAGCATATCACTGTAAAATAAAGATATGTTATGTTACATTATGATGTAATGATGTTTTCTTGGAGAGACTAAAGAGCAAAGTATTTTTATCAGCTGAAATGCAGAATACAAATATTTTATTAAGTTAAATACAATTATAGGCTATAACAGTTTCGGGTTATGTTTTAGTGTTGGGTCACACCATAGACATCATATAGGTAGACGCCCTATCGACCGCTACTGCCTATTGGCACGGACGAAGAATTTGAGCCGTCATCTTAAACTGGTCATCCGACTCCGCTCAGTGTAGTCTGAATGGCAGGTGAAATGAGCTGTCAGCGCATTAAATTAATCATATCTCACTGAATACTGAACTGATTTTCACGCGGGGTTTTTTGCTGCAAAGGTCATTCATTTAGCTATGATACATGGTTCGACGTATTTTAATATCCATTGTAGGTTTAACAGTAATATAATATTCTGAAGATATAAAGTGACCAGACACAATATGTGTGATGAAGGATATCATGTATTTTATAAATCACACACTATAAATGTAATAAAGAAGCAGAAACAGATAGTAGCAGTAAAGTAAGATATTTTAATAAGTTGAAGAAACAATTTATGATTGACACACGCACATACATACACACGAACAGACACACGAACAGACACCCACACACACACTCTCTCTCTCTCTCTCACACACACACACACACACACACACACACACACACACACACACACACACACACACACACACACACACACACACACACACACACACACACACACACACACACACACACACACAAAGAACGCAGCCACCTGTAATACAAATTGAGAAGAAGCTTTTCAACGTGTTTGCAACAGTAATTTCTAAAAATTAAATTCGGACAACATTAAGCCTATACCTTTTTTTATTGTATGTGGGAGGGGAAAATGTCAAGACTAAAGCCCTATCCGGATTAACTTTACAAGGGTAGATGGAGTAAGTTAATGTAATTTCACCACAGGACTTCTGTAATATTAATAGCCAAATCGCATGTGATAAGATATAGGTTATCAATAAAACTAGAAGTTGGAGGGGTAACTCAATTTGCGCATCGCTGTCATGCGTGTATATTACGTTTCCTGATGTGCACAACACAAATAACCTATACAACAGGGCAGTTGAATGCTTATATGATAGAAGCTCTTGTAATTATTACTTTAACAGTTACCTCACCTCTCCGTGCCTGCCGGGTGAACACCGGCTGGTGCAGTATACAGCATTTCACAACGATTTCAGGACTGTAATAGCAAATATTCTTGTTCCTTCTCGATTATCTGGTAATATTCTATTCACAAAAATACAACAAATAGTACGGTAATGTTAAGACTTACTTGTGAAAAGCACAAGTATTTTTCAGTGGTCCGACGATTAGAACAGGAAAATGCTCCACAGTGCTCTGGCATCTTATCTGCTGCCACGCAACGAGACTAGGAATATGACCGGTTCAAGATGGCGGCCGGATTTCTCGTTTTCCACATAGACAGTAAAAGAAATGGACACAGTGGGGGGGCGTGGCAAGATGGCGGAGAAGCGGACGCTCGGTGAATAGCTCAGAGTGGCAAAACCTTTAAAATCAACGGAATGTACTTATAACTTATCAAAACCCTAATTTATTATTTGTAAAACCGTAGGGAACTTATCCTAATAATTAGAAACGTGTAAGTAACCCTGTACACTTCTTGGATAATGTTGTTGTAGACCACATGGCTAAAGCGAATGCTAAAATGAAAGCTCTCCAAGCACACGACTACTGTGGTACAGAAAGTATGGAAACGAACATAAAAGGTACCAAAAATAGCCTAACATCGTCTTCCAAACCACCAGCACCGCCAAAAAAGTCAAAACAAGGCAACGTCGTGGCTGCTTGCGCCCATGCGGATGACGCATCTAACGCGGCAATCCTGGCTGCTATCGGCACTCTTCAAAACATGATGCAAGACTTCAAAGAGGATCTAAAGCAGAACACACTGACCATAGCCAACATCGCGAAAGTGGTAGAGTTTAACTCTGCAGAAATCAAAGATTGTAAGGAACAGTCCCAGAAACTGCGCGTCGAGGTGAAACAACTCAAAGACATGAACACGGATCTTGGAAAAAGAGCAGCAGAAGTGGAAAAAAGAGCGGCAGAATTGGAGCGTTATAAAAGAAGATGGAACCTGCGAGTAAATGGTTTAAAGGAGGAAAAAGACGAAAACACTCGACTAATTATCTCTGACATCATCGGAAAGATTATGCCACACTGGAGGGATAAAATGGACTTCATCCTGGATTCGGTACACCGTCTGGGGCCGAGTAACACCAACCGTCCTCGTCAGATCATCATGCAGTTCACAGGACACCACTTCAGGGACGAACTCTGGCGCATCACCAAACTTCACTCCGTTTGCAAGGATCTCAACATCCGTTTCGCAGAGGACCTCACCAAAGAAGACAGAGTGGCACGGATGGCTGTGTGGCCGAAAGTGGAACAAGCGAGGAAGGCAGGTCTAAAGACAGTGTTTCGGGGTCCCCATGCTTTCATTAATGGCCAAAGAGTCTTGCCATAGACACAACGTTCCACAGTTTTTTGAACAAGTGAGTTTGAATGATAACGTGTTCTCAGGGTTTTGCTACTAATACATTTTCCTAATAGGAAACTCTTACTGGAATTTCTAATAGGAAACACTACTGTTGTTTAAGTTCTATTATCCATTGTTGATTGTTTGTTATTTTGTTTTTGCCAATGTTCACTTTAAAGAGTAACATCTCGTTAATGTCTGTTAATGCAAGGGGTTTAAGAGACATGACAAAGAGTCTAATATGAGATTTTT
Organism: Hybognathus amarus; assembly: GCA_030378365.1. Classification (NCBI taxonomy): domain Eukaryota; kingdom Metazoa; phylum Chordata; class Actinopteri; order Cypriniformes; family Leuciscidae; genus Hybognathus; species Hybognathus amarus. Next base: position 75,753 of record JAQIUQ010000446.1, read on the forward strand.
TTGCAGGAAACTCATTCTAATGTCGATGATATTATCTTTTGGTGTAAACAATGGGGAGATGAAGCTTACTTTAGTCATGGCACTTCAAGGTCAGCAGGTGTCGCCATCCTCCTAAATAACTTCAAAGGTCAAATTGTGTCCCATAAGGCAGATGAGTTTGGTCACTGGCTGATTCTTATCATAAACATTAATGGTCTGAAATTCATCTTAGTCAACCTTTATGGCTATAATATTAGAAGAGAAAACGAAACCTACTTGAACAAATTGGCTTACATTTAGATAATCTCAAATTAATTCACTCAACTGGTAACATCATAATTGGAGGCGATCTTAACCTAGTTCATGATGAATTCTTTGATAAATACCCTCGTAAACACTCTGTTAGCCACCCAAACACTATATTCACAAACTTTTGTGAAAAACATAGCTTGGTTGATACTTGGAGACATTTTAACCCAGGAATATTTAAATACTCATGGTTTAGTTCAAGTCACAGTTTCAAATCCAGAATTGACCACTGGTTAATTACAAATAATTTACTGCTTTATAATATTAGCTCTGATATTTCTGCTGCACCACTAACAGATCATAGTGTTATTCTACTACAGATCAAACCCAATGATAACAATATCCACTCACACACTTATTGGAAGTTCAATTCCAGCCTGCTCAAAAATAATGACTACTGCCAGAAAATCAAATTGTTAATTAAAGAAATTGCCAATTCTAAGGAGCTAACAACTGCTACCAAAAAGTGGGAATTCCTAAAATATAAAATACGCCAATCTACCATCTCATTCAGTAAAGTAATTAAAAAAGATTATGAAAAACAAGAAGTAGACATTAATAATCAGTTAAATTTTTATTGCAATAGGCCAAACCCAACTAAAGATGATAGACAGAAGATATTAAGCCTCCAGCCTAAACTGGATGAAATTTACAGTCGTAAGGCCCTAGGAGCCTTCATTAGATCCAGGGCAAAGTGGATTGAGGAGGGACAAAGGAATTCAGCGTATTTCTGTGGTCTGAAAAAAAGAAGACAGGAAAAAAATAGCATCAGATCCTTGATTGTTAATAATAATGAAGTCACAGATGAAAAATTGATCTCTTCAGAAATCTGGAAATTTTATAGCCAGCTTTATAGCTCTAAATTTTCAAATGTGGACTGTAAAAAATTTTTTTCAGGAAATAGCACAACTTATTCCCAGAGTAGAGGATGACTTCAAACAATCATGTGATGATCAAATAACAATTACAGAACTTGACGCAGTAATTGGTCGGCTCTCTCTTAACAAAGCCCCTGGCTCCGATGGTCTTACAGGTGACTTTTACAGACATTTTTATGTAGATTTAAGAGACCTACTGCTACAAGTTTTTAATGAAATTTTTGAAACATGCGTGTTTCCACCAACAATGAGACATGGGGTTATCATCTCAATTCCAAAACCTGGGAAAGATCCCAGAATTATAGATAATAGAAGACCCATTACACTTAGAAATTCAGACTACAAACTTCTAACTTACATCTTCACTTTTCGTCTTCAAAAGGGGATTTCGGATCTTATCACAGACACACAGTCAGGGTTCTTAAAAGGGAGATCAATCCATAATAATATTAGACTGGTAATGGACATAATTGAGTATAGAAGCCAAATTGAGGATGATGGTTTCCTTCTCTTCTAGACTTCTATAAAGCGTTTGACTCCGTGGAACATCCATTTATTCTCTCAGCGCTAGAACACCTTGGTTTTGGAGTCAAGTTCAGAGATTTTGTAGGAGGATTATATAGAGATATTAGTAGCTGTGTTCTATTGCCTAGTGGTACAAGCCCAATCTTCAGAATTAATGTGGATATTCCTCAAGGTTGCCCCATCTCACCATACCTGTTCATCTTAGCCACAGAAATGCTAGCAATCTATATTAAAAACTGTTATGATATTAAAAAACTCAATGTACTTGGCACAGACATAATAATCAGCCAACTAGCAGACGACACAACAATATTCTTAAAAGATAGACGCCAAATTTCAACAACTATTGCCAAAATTGAACATTTTTCCAAAGCCTCAGGCCTAACATTAAATTTAAAAAAGTGTGAATTGCTGGCAATACATGACACTGAACTAGAGGACATTTGTAATATTCCTATTAAATCAGAAATTAAATACCTGGGGATTTACTTATCCAAGGACCAAAAACAAAGCCAACTTTTGAATGTAGAAAATAAAATTAGGGAATGTAAATCAAGACTAAATATATGGTTACAGAGGGACATTTCAATTCTAGGACGAATTTACTTAACTAAGATGGAATGTTCTAGAGATGTATTTACCCAGCCTACTCCAATGCCATTCCAAACAAATTGATTAAATCTATCAACCAAATCAACCTAAACTTCATTTGGAGAAATAGACCACATTATATGAAGAAAAGCAATATGGTTAAAGACACAAAGGATGGAGGACTAAAAGTTATTGATTTTGACTGCCTTAATGGAACTTTAAAAATAAATTGGTTAAAATCTTGGATCAAACACAACAATTCTTTTTGGTATTGTACTCCAAATAGTTTATTTAAGAAAATAGGAGGATTAGAATTTCTTCTTAGAGTGGACTTTAATGTTGACAAATTACCTATATCCTTGTCAGAGTTTCACAGACAAATACTCTTGTATTGGAAAATGTTGTACGTTCATAACTTCTCACCCCACACATCTGTAGGCTACTCTGGAATAACAGATATGTTCTGTACCGTAACAGATCTCTGTTCTTTGAAGACTGGTATAAGAGAAATATATGGTCCATAGCTGACTTAATGGATGCCAATGGTAATTTCTTAAATTATGATCAATTTTGCATCAAACATAATTTCCAACCCTTAAAATCAGACTTCACTAAATTACACAAAGCGTTACCCCAACAATTTGTCTTTCTAATAAAAAACACTTTGGCATATTATCCAATACAACCACAATTGGCCCCACTATCAATTCAAGGGATCTCTGTTCTAGATAGAAAATGCACTAACCATTTTATTAGATATTGTTTTACTGAATACCTTTTCCCTGAAAGGCAAAATAAAAATAATATTCATCAACTCAAAATATTCAAAAAAAAAAAAAAAAAGAAAGAAAGAAAGAAATGGACACAGCGACCCCGTTGATTTCAACGGAGAGCAATTTCAACATGGGCACTCACTTCCTGATAGTCGAGCGTTCTGCGCAGGCTCAACGACGTAGATGTCACGTGAGCAATCTGACTGACAGTTGTAAATCGTCTAGTAGCTGTGCCTACACAAATTTTAATCGTGCACAGAGACGGCGTAGCGCGACATGGAGCAACTTTTTGTAAGTATTCGGATTAATTATTTTGTCATTTTGCTTCTATCTATGCCATGGGCTGACTTTAAGACAGTAAAAGATTGCCTGCAAGGCTGTGCGAGCTTCTCCTCCTGTGTATACGGTAACTTCTCCACTGCGCGACGGACAGTCGAGTGGTTATGACGCAATTTGTAGCCTATTTTTACAAGAACGGCTTCTACGGGACCATAACGTAACATACAAAGTAATGGAGCCTTTTATACATTGTCGTGTTTCTTTAGAAATAAACAATGGATAAATGGAGTCTTTGGACGCCTCAGATGTAAAGTTATTCGCTGTCAAAGTGACGCTTAAATGAATGGGAGTCAATGGGATGCTAACAGCAGGAGATAGCCCGCTACAATGGCGGCCCCCAGAGGCAGCTTCAGCGTCCGGCTGATGGATTACCCCCTTGGTTTCCAGCGGCCAATAGGGTATCTAGTCTCTATATGATATCTATGGGGTCACACTACCGGGTAGGCTACTCGACCTGTGAGGCGACAGCGCCATCCATTGGATCGTTTGGGAGAAGCCTTTACATTCGTGAGCAGAAGTTGTTGAAACCTGGTTGAAACGATATGAATTTTAGTGTGTGTTGTTGATTACTTAAATTGTTTGAAGTAAATTATTATCGTTGCTGAAGACAGCGTTACGTGATACTTGTTACTTTTCCCAGTGCCTGTCCAAATGGACCAATTACAGTTGTTTGTGTTTAATGGAAATAAAGACTATGCTATTAAATGTTATTTATAGCAATTGTTAGGACAGATTTACATTTGTATAGCAGCTACTAATCTTTGGAAAAAATAGCCTAGATGTGCACAAACCCCTCGAATTAGACAGAATGACATGAGGATATGACTCAAAAAGGCGCATTTCTGGGCTGTCAAGCGTCTCCTTGAGGAATGGGGTAAATCAGGGGTTTACAATCTTGTAGATGCAATGGATGGACCCCCAAATATGATCATCCCTGTGTGAGGGGAATTTATAAGGCATCTGTTTTTTATAGACATCCACTTTTTATACACATTAAACTTAATTTTATAAATCTAAATTTAAAGTTTTTTTTATTATTTAATATTAATACAATTTGTATTTATTTATATGAATATATAATCTAATTTAATCTCTTTAATCGATACACAACTAACTCATTTTTTTTATAAAATTATTTATTTGTCTATTTATTTCGATCTAATTTATCGATTTACTCATTTATTTTATTATTATTATTTTATTATTATTATTATTTTGTAAATGTTTTTCTCTATCCCTGTCACTCCCTTGCGATCCCCTGGGGGTCAGCAGACCCCAATTTGAAAAACCCTAACTTGTTGGACACAGTCTTTAGCCAATAAAATTTACATAATACGAAATGCAGTTATTAATTAAGTACAACTTTCTAAAATATTGAGGGCCACTGTACCTATATGTAATGGGCTATGTCATATATTAAAGAATCTTCAAATTGTGCAGTAAAAGATCTCGCGTGAGTTCACCTCGGTGTTGAGAATTTGCGAGATTTGCGCGTCCGCCATCACTAGAGCCCGAAAGTAAAGCTGAACGCAAAGCGGTTGTCAACAAGTCCGAAGAGTGAGACTCGTAAAGAAGGTCAAGTGGGGGCTCAGCGGTGCCAGCCTCAGTATACGTGTTCCCCGTCTTTTGTCAGAGAAGACTTTCATGTGAAAGGAGACAACGGCGGGGAATAAGCCAGACATGTCAAATCTCAGCAAAGGGGGCACTAAAAAAGACACCAAGATGAGGATACGAGCCTTTCCTGTGAGTATGAGCGTTCAGAGCCGGCGGAACATTCACTCGAGCTCCGGGGATGTAAGCTGACAGGCCTATGTGGACAAATCCCTTCACACTGCCTCGATGTTTTCCCAAATCCCACATATAATCAAATAACCATCATGAGAGGAGTGTCAGGTTGATCTAGATTTAGAATCTCATGCGTTGTTTTTTTTGTTTTGGGTCATAATGACTCAACGCAACGAGCCTGTTAGCTGGCTAACATGTTTAACAGTAGTAAGTTGGAGATAATCATAAATAAATGCACTATTGCCCAAATACAATTATTTCAGTGTAGAGGTTCCCTTAGTGAGCACATACAATCACCGGTAAATTTGAGTTAAACACTAATCAATCAGATTTGCTAAAGTAATGTTGTTTTTGGCCGGTTGATTTGTCTATTATAACTTTTTCCATGATGTATCGTTTCCAAATGCACCTGTGTGTGTGTGTGACACACTTGTAGTGAGCGTTTAGTTCTTGCCAGAGAACAAGAAACAAGTTCACTAGCACTTATGCTGCAAGAGTACACCGATGCTGACGAGCAGTTTTGTTGTGAATCACATCTATTGATTTGAACTGTTTGATATTGCAGTTTGATTTTAAGCAAATATAGACTACTCCAGAACACACACCTGTTTTAAGATACCCAAACATTGAGACAGCTCCCCTTTATCACCTGTTGACCAAGACTTCTGCATTGCCTCAGTAGACTATGGATATGTTAAGCTACAATGTGCGAGTGTCATGAAACATTGAAGTAAGTTTTGTCTAATGTTCTCTAAGCCTTCGCCTAAAGTTCACAAAGGTATCCCAGTAGTACATAGGTGTAGTCTGTGTAGTACTGTATCATATTTACCATGGACGTTTTCCATGACAACCAGAAAATGGCACAGTAATTGTATTTTCGTGAGATGTTATGCTTGACAATAGTGTTTGTGTTCTCTTTCTTTACAAAAAACGCACTTTGTCTGTTGTTGTTTTATGTAAATCAATCATATTCACACTGTTTACAATTGATATAATTTAACATCTAGATTAGGTTAGATTAGTAATCTGTTACCAATTCAGGGTTATGCTGACTCATAGCAAGAGGAAAGTACTGCTTCTGTAAGCCTTATGTACTGATGATGCCTTATATTTTGAATCGGGCAAACTTCATTATCACATTATCATCAAAAGTTTAGAGCAACCTGTATCACGGTTTCCCCACTTATTTGATCTCCACCTCGTTACAGATGACCATGGATGAGAAATATGTCAACAACATCTGGGATCTCTTGAAAAATGCCATTCAGGAGATCCAGAGGAAAAACAACAGTGGGCTGAGCTTCGAGGAGCTCTACAGGAACGCCTACACCATGGTCCTTCACAAACACGGAGAGAAGCTCTACACAGGCTTGAGGGAGGTGGTCACAGAACATCTCATCAACAAAGTAAGAGCCATACGTCTCTGTCGTTCCTCTTTTCCACCATGAGGGTGCTGGCGTCTGATCTGGAACCATTCTGTGCGTTTCCACAGTTCTCAGATCCCCTGGCCGAGGACTGGATCTGACACAAGAACTGATACATTTATGCATTTGGCTGATGCTTTTTTCCAAAGTTCATGCATTTACTGAGAATGATATCATTTGGCCTTGGTGTTGCTAATGCGATTCTGTGCTGTGCTGCTACAAGAAGATCCAGCACCAGTTCAGTGGAAGAGGGATATCAGGGGTAGAAAGTAGCACTGAACGATTAATCATATAGGCTGTGTGCACAAGCGAAGTCACAAACTTCCGCTTTTGTCAGAAGTCGGCAAATCAGTTTCCGGTCTACGACTGTTCATCCGCATCCGCTAATAAACAAACAAGATGAGTGCTGCTGTTGTACGAAAAAAAGAGTTCTTAAACACATCTAAGTTTCTAAGAACTGTAGGTGGACCTAACGTCCGTTTCACACCCGTTTGCAGTGTGTGTTGCAGTGCAGGAGTGTGCTGTTTGTGCTTTCACATGATGCGTTTGCAGTGAATAACTAATCCGCGGCTGTTCCACAAACACATACTTTTTATTTAAAATCCAGAAGTTATGCCCCAACTTATTTTTTAAAACAAAAAGTTGTGTCAGCGTTGTGATTCTTGTGATATAATTCTGTGCTTTCACTTACAAAGCAGACTGCTGAATCTTTGCTTCAAATGAAGCAAAGTGCAGTCGATGGTTGCTCTCACTGCTTGTTGCAGCTTAGGTGAGCTTGCCATGGAGAGTCCTTCCTTTCCCAGGCCAGCAGCTTCACCTTTGATGATGATCCCCTGAGTTCACACAGCATTCAACATTTTAGACAAGAATAAAAAAATAATAAATATAATTTTTTTAAAAATCAACTAAAACTTCATTAAAAATACTGCACACCTGATACTTGTACAAAAGGTGTGTCACCCCCTCACCCTCTTGTTGTCTTCTCTGGGCCTGAAGGTCTGCCAGTAGTTCTGCCAGCCTACCACCCAGCTTGCATCTCACTGACATGGCCTCAATAGTTGCAAGGAGATTCTCAAGTCCATTCTCAGCCTTTAAAACATTTAAGTTAAAAAAAAAACATAAAGGGTTAAAGCTTCTAATTCCTTAAATTTTATTATTATTATTTTTTTAAGTTTTAATAAGCTTAAACTATATTCTTCTTAACATGTGAACATTACCTGAGGCAATATAATATCATTTCTTTGGAGAAGAAGACTGAATTTGCCTATGGCCTCAAACAAGTCAGCCAAGAAGTGACCGAAACCCACATAGCTTCCATCTTCCATCTCCTTCTTGACCTGCAAGACATAACCAATTACTAACCACCAACCACCAATATCCGTTATTTTGAATGCCTCCCAAATATGAAATAATTTTTAAATTAAATACAGACCTTCCTTGATCTCCCAGCAATATCAGCATTGGTGGATGATGCAGTCAAATGCTCCATGTGGTAATAAACTGCTGTGAACCATTTACAAAGGTTCTGCAGATGTCTATCCTTTCCAGGTTTCAGCAAGGTTTGCAGGGCCCGGTTCACATGTGGAAGCCAGCGTGTCCCACTGACAGTACCTGGTACATTGACAAGCACACCCAACTCCTCTCCTAGTGCTCGTAGTTCTCTCATAGATTTGCTGCTAAAGTGGGATGTCTTCCAAAACATGTTGAGGAGATTGTAGACATGATCCACCATGGGAATTTTCCTTTGCACAGATAGCATTGCCAGCTCCAGTCTACATTTACAAAGAATTCAACTTAAAATTAAACATGCATTATTTAGGCTACTACCTTATCTTTATTCTGAAGGTTCATATGTAACCTACCTATGTGGCATGCAATGAAATGGGACAATAAAACCTACCTCAGCTTGGAGGAGGGCTATTACCCCTCCTTTATGCCCGAGATTGACAGCTGCACCATCAGCTCCCATGGCAGCTGTCTTTTCGAACCACGCTGTTTCAGGGCCTAGATCCTTAAATGCCTCTTTAGTGGCATCATATACACCTTAAAATGCAAGCACGTTATGTCTATGGTGTACAATTATGTCTTATATTTATATATAACTTATATATAAGTGTTTCCCCCTTCATCATCACAGCTCACAGCTGAATATGACACCTTAAGTTAATATTTAAACTATTCACAGTAAAGCCAGCTGAATAAATTAGTAATGGGTCTGAACATAATTGAAATGTATAAATACATAATATATAAGACATACCTTGAGCATGTGTGCATGTTTCGCTTTGATGTGGCCGATCAAAATATTCCTGGGTTTCCCTTCGTTTAGGATCCTTGCGTATATGATTTCGCATTCCTTTGTTGAAACGTCAGTGTCCCCATCGATCATAATTGATATATACGGAGCATCCTTGATCATTTTGTAAGTCTTTCCCTTCAGAGTGTCCGCAATTATTCCAACAAACTATGCGCATGCTGTACCGTTGTTGTATGCTTTGTTAATTTTTAAGCCATTCTTCCTTTGAAGGTCGAGCTGGCTTTTGAATTTGGTGAAGGGTAGTTCCTCCTTAGCAAAGAAGTAGGCCGTGTTAAATTTCAGCATCATCTCTGCATCATCTGCGCTCTGATTTATAGCCTCTTGTCTTTTAAAAGCAACCGGCAGTGGCGTTGTTTTTGATTAATGAACATATCACGGCATATATATATATATAAGACTATGTTTAACTAAAGCATTGCATTTAAACTGCGATGTGCCTGCACTGTCGGTGAACTTTGTGTTTCCAGCATTTTTGGGGTAGCGACTGCAGTATTCACAGTTCATGGAGTTTGTCTCCTTACAGTACCTCAGCCAGTTGAAATCTCGAACCCACTCTTCCCAAAAGTGGTGGGTTCGGGGCTTTTCGCAACACAAACCTCGGACACATCATCTTTAGACTGTGGCACTGTAGACTCTGGCACTGGCACACTAGCCGCAGGTCGGAAGAATGAGTCTATAGTTCGCTTCATTGCTCAGACACGTACAGCAGGTTGTGATATTTTGTCTATCCCCACAGATGTTTACCCGCCCTCGATTATTGACCCCTTATTATTGAACAATTATTGAACAATTGAATTATTGATTATTGAACAATTGAATTATTGTTATAGGTATGTCCCTAAATTAGTTTTTGCCTTATATTTATTAGGGATGGGCGTTTTTCTAAAATATTGCATTCGAATATTCGGGCTCATAAAAATCGAATATTCGAATATTCATTTATTTAAATTATGTTTAACGAAAAAGACGTTATTTTTAAGTTTTTTTTTTTTTTTTTACGTTTTTGTCACCATTTCTGGACAAGCTTACAATTAGGCAATACACAACAAGCTTACCATAGTAATTAAAGTTTTCTTTTAGTTGAAAACATTAAACAGTAGGCCTATGAGTAAACAAAATATATATATATAAAAAAGCATTATTAAAAGCATGCTCAAGCAGCGCGAGCGAAAAAAAACCCTAATAAAGCAGATTGCGTCAGATATCGTACAGAACGTACACCTATACACACGAGTCAGCAAATGACGATTATCGTGTTTTATTGTTTCACGTTTATGTTGAGAAAACAATAATCTAACGCTACATGCAGGGGCACCGCCAGCACTTTATGCTTGAGTGAGAAAGACGCGCGCTGACAGACGTTTCAGAGACACAAAAAGAACGGTGTTTCTAACAGCACTTTGCATTTTCTGTCTTCTTAAACCGGTCTGCCCCAACAAAACTTAAAGGAAGTATGTCTCAAAATCATTTTGCTATTAGATAAGTTAACATCTTTGATCACGCGGGTCCAGCTGCGCTTACCTGCAGTTGTGATGCAATGATGAGCAGTCTTTCCTCACTCGACTGTTTGGATTTCATGTGATTTCTCATGGTGACGATATCATAACTCAGATTAATTAATTAATTTGATCAAAAGTAATTCCGTTTAGTAAGATCCTTTTCAAGTAACGTGAATTCCAAACTTCGCGAGGCAGACAACAACATTATGTGATCAAATACAGACAACTTGTTTACACACTCCACAGCACCATCCAGTGCATTTAATTGTAACTGCGAGTTAGTTCTTTAGGATTTATCATGGACTCACTGCATTTACGGCCAGCAAAGCAACGTATTTAAAATTCGAATAGTATTTTATTTTTTAAATAATAATTACATATAATTACAATAATAATTAAAATTCGAATCCCTAATATTTATATCATATGTTGTTATATTAGAATATCACATCAGTAAGAGTGCCGTTTTCCTGTGCACAAGTGTGATATTTATGTTATACAATAGTTAAATTAAAAAATAAATTGAAATTGTGAGTTAGTTTTTAGACATAACATTGTCAATATTGTTTGTTTTCCCTTTATTTCGCCGACTAGAATTTAAAAATGAAACCGTAGCAGAGTCTCAATCCAACAGACAGTGATGATTTCTTGAATGAAATCCGCATTTTGAACGGGTTGTTTGATAATATCATTATAGATGTTATCAATCATTTAGTTGTTGCTATTTTGAATTGAGAAATAGACAAAACATTGAAGTAAGTAAAACATTTTAGCAAGAAAAATTTAATAATTTTGTTTGGAAAGTGTGTGTTGGTCTGCACAGCGCAGACATGTTAAAAGACATTAATTCAAATGAAAATGTTTTGGCACTGAACATTTGTCTTGATGTAAACAGGCTATTAGATTAATGAAATAAGAGTGACTCTCTTAAGTGGGTTTGAGGTCTGATTTTTAATGTATGTCATGTGTTTAAATTTAAAAAAGAAAAAGAAAAGGGCTTCATTAATGAATTATACCAAGTTGGGTTTCTGCTTGCTGGGTTAATATGAATTATCAGGTTGTTTATCCTTCCCTTATATCTTTTTTTTTGTCCTTTTAAAAGGTACGACGAGGATGTGTTAAACTCCCTGAATAACAACTTTCTGCAAACACTGAATCAAGCCTGGAACGACCACCAGACAGCTATGGTGATGATCAGAGACATCTTGATGTACATGGTGGGTCCTCGTGGCAACCTTTCATTGTGTGTGGTTTGATTTTCATCTTGGTACTTGTGTGAATGGAGCTTATTACAGGGCTTGCGTTACAACTTCAGCTCTTCTTTTGCTGCCTCGCAAGCACTGGAATGTTTTCAGGAACTGCAGTTTGGTTGTGGAATGTGGATGTTTCCAACTCATTTGACTGTTGCTCGGAGAAGAGCTTTATCTCCTTTATTAGCTTATCCCTCTCTCTGTCTCCCCTTCTGTCTTTGTATAGGACCGGGTTTATGTTCAGCAGAATAATGTAGAGAACGTCTATAATCTAGGTCTCATCATCTTCAGAGACCAGGTGGTTCGATACGGCTGCATCCGGGACCATCTAAGGCAAACCTTACTAGACATGATTGCACGAGAGAGAAAAGGAGAGGTGGTGGACAGGTGGGTGTCGTCTTGTCTGGTGGTTGCATAGCAGATATAGACCATGCAGAAATCTTTGTGTAATTCATCAATTTTTTGTTGACACACGATATGTATATTTTTTAAATTGATCAAACCCTACATCTGTTAAGTTGTTTGCCAAGGAGATTTTATAAATCCTGATGTGAGCCCCATATGTGCTCTCTTTGCTATTCCCTTTTTGCGCACACACAACATCAAAGCATGAGCCGCTGGCTTGAAGGTCTGAGATTAAACCCTGGAATGAACTGGAGAAATTTAACATAAAAAAAGGAAATATTTCAGAATTATTTTTGAAATATTAAAAGTCAAACTTGCCAATAACTCTTGAGTGAGGACAAAAAAGAAATTCCACAATTAATTGTATTTAATGATCTATTTGCTTACTTTTTAATCGACTCGTTAAATCAAGAGTGAGTGCGGTTGGTTTCATTAAAGGGAGAGTTCACCAAAAAATATACATTTATGTCATCGATTACTCACTCTCAGGTCGTTCCAAATCTGTAGGACTAACTTAATTCTGTGAAACACAAAATAAGACGTTTTGACAAATGTCTTGGAGTTTTTGTCCATACAGTGGAAGTTAATGGTACATTATGGAACATTCTTCAAAGTATCTTATTTTGTGTTCCGCAGAGGTAAGAAAGTCATAAAGGTTTGGGACGACATGCGGGTAAGTAAATATGACAGAATTCTCATTTTTGGGTGAACTATATCTTCAAAATCTCTTTATGCATACCGGTATGAAAAATATGATATTGTGACAAGTTTACAAAGCATTAGCATCGGTAAATATGAGGAGCCGCACAATAATAGGGATAAATTCATCCTCTTGATTGTAAAGCAACTGAATGTCCATTAAAAAAATAAATACATTGTTTACGTTTTTTGTTGCTTAACAGAGAAATAAAAGACACTCAAAATTAGCTGATATTAATATCACCTGAATCAGGCTGCACCATATAGAAATGATCAAAATATCGATATGTATATCGCAATTGCTTACAATCACTGAATGATTTTAATACTTCAAAAGATTACGAAGACTCTAGATTTTAGGTCATTTCTGCAGTTTATATGGCCACACACACACATTTATGTCAATAATCCTGTGTTGGAGAGCACTCACAGAACCTGCATGTTGGTTATATCAATTTTAAATATAATTAAAATTTATTTTATACACTTAAAGTCGACGTGAAACGGAAGTTGAGATTGTAATTTTTTCCTTGTCGTGACATATCCAAGTGAAACGGCATCTGAAGTTAGAAAAAATGTAGGGCAGGACTTGATTTCATCCTTCGGTAATTGATTGGATCGTTGGAGGTTGGGCGCTGCAAACAATTTGAATGCGATTCTCTGAGAGGTGGTGCACCGATAGCCGCACCCTCATCGGATCTGGCCACACCCTTTTGCCATTCCACGTGACCAAAAGAGAGAGAGGTTGTTTCGATGGGGGAGGGAAGGGTAATGTATTTGATTAAAGATTTCAAGGGTACATAAATTTTAAAAAAATATTGAAGTGCACAGATAAATCATGTATAATAAACACTACAATATTACATATAAAAAGAAGATTTGTCAAATTTGATTTCATGCCGACTTTAAAAAGCATTATTGTGTCGCATATCAAATTATTTAACAAGTTATTGCATATTTAATTTACTTTTTTCTTCCAATAGTGCAGCCCTACTCCTGAACTTCTCATCAGTTTGTTAGATGTTGGTTAATTAAGTCTTTATTTCAGTATTACAATTTTAAGTAAATTTTTACCAAACTTTCTTTATATACTTGGACATTCTTTCTTATTTTCCTTTTCCTGTTCTGTCTCAGAATGCTTTCTTTCTCTGTCGGTTTTAATGTGACGTGTGCAAAGGGTTAGCAGTCATCACCATGTAGAAGCTAAAGGCATTTTCATATGAACTATGAAACAAACAGACTATTTTCTTGTAATAGTGAGTAAGAACATCCTGCATATCAGTAAATTGAAATTGTTGTTTTAGATTTTTCGATGTGCGGTTTTTGATGTAGTTTTTGCTCACTTGTTTCTGTGAAGGATCCAGTTATACATGTAGTTCTTTACTCTTTCTACACAGGCACTCTGTAAAGACACTACTGCAAATGTCCTTCAATTTAGTTTAACTAATCTTTTAAGTGGAAATTAAATATGAAAAGTTTGGGATCAGCATGATTTTTAAAAGAATCTCTTCTGCTCACCAATCCTGCATTTATTTGATTACAAATACCAGGAAAAAAAAACAAAAACAGATTAAGGAGGGTTTTTTTTTTTTCACCCACCTAACATTGTAGAATTGAGTCAAAAAAAACAACTGTCAAACAAAAAATTGTGTGTGTTCAGGAGGCAAACTTAGGAAAAGTAGCCAAGTCTTGTACCGCTCCGATCAAGGGAAGTATTTTTTTAAAATAAATCAACTATTTTGCCCACATTTGTGCAGAATGCAGTTTTAGGGTTAAAACTGGTGCTACAGCGGTGGCTGTTACTGGCTAACGTGGCTATTTAAATCTAGCGGGTTTGATGTCTCGCAGATACAATGACGCTGGTAGTGACGATCCTGTCTGTCCAATCAGTGATCTGCAGTGTGTTCATGTCACATTTTAGGATCTGTAAAGTTTTTAAAGTTTTGCCAATTTAAACATTCAAGCAATTTTAAACCATTCGGTACTTGCACATAAATCCTCATTGCAAACCGCATGTTTAATGTTAGACTGCACAGATGTTTGCCATTGCAGAAGATAACTGAAGCTCCACCCATTCTTTAGTTTTAGCATGTGTACATAGATCTACATTTATGGTTTGCTGCTTTCCACAACCATCAGACAGACAGAATGTATTAAATTTAACAGGAAAAGTTGTCTAACCGTAGGTTTTTCTTCTATAGATTGTAAATAAATGTTTGTCTTCATTCAGGGGTGCCATTCGTAACGCTTGTCAAATGTTAATGATTTTGGGATTGGAAGGACGTTCTGTTTATGAGGAGGATTTTGAGGCCCCATTCTTAGAAATGTCTGCTGAATTCTTTCAGGTTTGTAAAGCTAGATTACACTTTATTGCAGTAGTATTTTTCTATTAGTTGGAATAAGTGACGCATAACATTGAACACATTTTTATATATATATATATACACTCACCGGCCACTTTATTAGGTACCCCATGCTAGTAACGGGTTGGACCCCCTTTTGCCTTCAGAACTGCCTCAATTCTTCGTGGCATAGATTCAACAAGGTGCTGGAAGCATTCCTCAGGGAGTTTGGTCCATATTGACATGATGGCATCACACAGTTGCCGCAGATTCGTCGGCTGCACATCCATGATGCGAATCTCCCGTTCCACCACATCCCAAAGATGATCTATTGGATTGAGATCTGGTGAATGTGGAGGCCATTTGAGTACAGCGAACTCATTGTCATGTTCAAGAAACCAGTCTGAGATGATTCCAGTTTTATGACATGGCGCATTATCCTGCTGAAAGTAGCCATCAGAAGTTGGGTAAATTGTGGTCATAAAGGGATGGACATGGTCAGCAACAATACTCAGGTAGGCTGTGGCGTTGCAACGATGCTAAATTGGTACCAAGGGGCCCAAAGAGTGCCAAGAAAATATTCCCCACACCATGACACCACCACCACCAGCCTGAACCGTTGATAAAAGGCAGGATGGATCCATGCTTTCATGTTGTAGACGCCAAATTCTGACCCTACCATCCGAATGTCGCAGCAGAAATCGAGACTCATCAGACCAGGCAACGTTTTTCCAATCTTCTATTGTCCAATTTCGATGAGCTTGTGCAAATTGTAGCCTCAGTTTCCTGTTCTTAGCTGAAAGGAGTGGCACCCGGTGTGGTCTTCTGCTGCTGTAGCCCATCTGCCTCAAAGTTCGACGTACTGTGCGTTCAGAGATGCTCTTCTGCCCACCTTGGTTGTAACGGGTGGTTATTTGAGTCACTGTTGCCCTTCTATCAGCTCGAACCAGTCTGGCCATTCTCCTCTGACCTCTGGCATCAACAAGGCATTTCCGCCCACAGAACTGCCGCTCACTGGATGTTTTTTCTTTTCGGACCATTCTCTGTAAACCCTAGAGATGGTTGTGCGTGAAAATCCCAGTAGATTAGCAGTTTCTGAAATACTCAGACCAGCCCTTCTGGCACCAACAATCATGCCACGTTCAAAGTCACTCAAATCACCTTTCTTCCCCATACTGATGCTCGGTTTGAACTGCAGGAGATTGTCTTGACCATGTCTACATGCCTAAATGCACTGAGTTGCCGCCATGTGATTGGCTGCTTAGAAATTAAGTGTTAACGAGCAGTTGGACAGGTGTACCTAATAAAGTGGCCGGTGAGTGTATATATATATATATATATATATATATATATATATATATATATATATATATATATATATAACATTTATTTATATATACATACTGGTCAAAAGTTTGAAACATTACTATTTTTTTATGTTTTTGAAAGAAGCCTGCAGAAATCACTCTGATTTATTGATTGTTGATTTGTTATCAATGTTGGAAACCATTGTGGTGCTTAATATTTTTTTAAAACCTGTGATACTTTTTTCAGGAAACTTTGATGAATTAAAAGTTAAAAAATAACAGCGTTTATTTAAAACTACCATTCAAAAGTTTTTTTTTCTTTTTTTGAGAGAAATGAATACTCTTTATTCAGCAAGGATGTGTTAAATTGGTAAAAAGTGTTAGTACATTTTTATATACATTTATATATACATATATACATTTTTTGAATAACTCTGTTCTTTTTAACTATTTTATTCATCTATGAATCCTGATAAAAGTATCACAGGTTTTTTTTTATCTGTGTATAAATATATATTGAAGAAAGTATTTTTTTTCTCCATTTGGTTTAAACCTATTCATGTGTTATGTTTTTGCATATATTAATCTTTTTCAGATGGAAAGTCAAAAGTT
This sequence comes from Hybognathus amarus, assembly GCA_030378365.1. NCBI lineage: Eukaryota > Metazoa > Chordata > Actinopteri > Cypriniformes > Leuciscidae > Hybognathus > Hybognathus amarus. Next base: position 92,787 of record JAQIUQ010000446.1, read on the forward strand.
TTTAGCTGAGAACAGTGCAAGTGTGTACATAAAGAAAGTGGAGGCCCGGATAAACGAGGAGATTGAGCGAGTGATACACTGTCTGGATAAGACGACGGAGGAGCCGATCGTAAAGGTGGTGGAGAGAGAGCTTATCTCCAAACACATGAAGACCATTGTAGAGATGGAGAACTCTGGTCTGGTACACATGCTGAAGAATGGAAAGACAGAAGGTGCACCGTCTCATCTTTGTCATTTTTCATTACCGTTGTTTGTAACACTTTACTTGAAGGGGTGTGCATAAGACTGAAATGACACGTTCATAATCATGACATGACCCGTGATAAATATGAAGGGGGGTTTATGCATGTTCATGGCAACTGTGATTAAGGCTACGTCCACATTAATCTGGATACATTTGAAAACGGTGTTTTCGTTTAAAGCGTTCTCCGTCCACACTAGCATTTTCAGTGTAGATGAGAAACTCCTAAATTTACAGAACCCCACAAAAGCTCACTGAGATGATACATATGGAAAAATAAATATCTAGGGATGGGACGGTATGAAAATTTCATATCACGATTATAGTGTCTAAAATTATCGCGATTATCAATATTATCACGGTTTTCTTAAAATTAGATGAAAGTGTTCAAAAAGAACTGATGCTCACACTGAAAACATTTCTACAAGTTTTATAAATCAACAAACAACAAATAAACAAGCAGCTCTATGCAGTTTTTTTAAGCAAGATTCTATTCTATGGCATTTCCTTCTTTATAATGCCCGTCGTCAATAGCAACGCATTATTACACACACAGCGCACATCAATATCACAACTGACACGCGCTCGTTTAATTCAAATACAACTTGCCGGCCGTCTTGCGTCTCCAGTTTTTGATTGTTTTGAAAATGAAATCAGAATTGATTTATTGTTTACAGAGTTTGATAATATTGGTGTGATCATCTTGTCTGGACGATTGTTTTACTAAATGAATTTAAAAACCGGTAAGATTTAAAACATTAGCTAAACTCATCATCAATTCAATATGTCCCCGTAATTATGTGGTAAAAATAAAATCGGTGTAATTCGTGATGTATCTATACATTACTATCCCTTAAAATGTCACTCTTAATAATAATCTTATTTGAAGATGTTCGTTCGTCGGCTCAAAGAGACTTGCTGCAAAATTTTCGGTATTGAGGTCAAAGTTAACTTGCCTTGCGTTCGCTATAACAGCGGGTGATGGTTACACAAGAAGACGACTCAGCAGATTTTAAGTGTTTCTTTTGGACAGTGATTTTGTTCTGCAGACAGGGTGACTATCCTCGATCAAGTTTCCCTCAGGACTTTTGTAAAAGCCTAACTATGACCACACCCCAGATTTGGTCCTCTTAAAAGGCTGAATCTCCCAAACACGGTCACTGCCTTCCACCATTCCTTCTCAAATAGTAAACATTGCATGCAGCGCGCGCCTGCGTCAGACTGGCCGACAGGATTTACAGTGAGTTATTAAAATCGCGATAATCAAACACGGTTTTAATGATAATTACATTTTCAACGGTAATACTAACCGTCAGCATATTTTATCGTGGTTTATAACAAAACTGGTTATACGTCCCATCCCTATAAATAGCAAAACAGGATAATTTTATTTAGCAAAATATCTCACCATCACTGATGCGTCCAGTTCACCCTCAGTCACCATATGTTTGGACTGAAACACATCTGCTTTCCTGTATTACCACAGGACAGCAAATGTGAGTATATTTTCTGTCATCTTTGCAGGACTATGATATGAAGAGTGTGCAAAGTAACATATTTTAGCTAGTGGTGCACGATCAGCCGCTGATATGGTCCATTTATTGTTATGATGTCAAAATAGGACCAGATGCGAACAGGCCGATAATCATCCGCAAGTACTGTCATTTTAAACATCAACCGCAAGAAGACTGGAATGTGGCGCTGCTTTCTGTCAGCCTTACTAATGCGTAGTTTTGTCCCACCAAAGCCGTATTTGACCGGTGTGTGATAAGGATGACTGATGTAGATGACTGACTGTCATGCGCTTGTTTAACTGAGAGAACGAGCAGAGAGAGTAAAGTGCGCCCGCGCACTCTCGCCATCTTCAAACCTTTATAGTCTATGCTTCAAACTGTCTTGCTCTCCCTCTCTCCCGCATATTAATTAATTGAGTTGACTGAATATCTTTGAGAATACACGATGGTAAAAGGTCAGAAGACCAAAGTTTTTTTTTTTGTTTTTTTCTGAACTACCACTAGTTGTGAATTGTGCTAAAACAACGTTGCCTTATCTTCTCTGAAAAGCTTTCCACACATTCAGACAATATAAACCACACTTTCAATAAACAAAAAAAAATAAAATCTATCTAGTGATGAAATGTTTTCTGTGTTGAGACAAATCGTTTGCGACGTCCTAAAATGCCGGGATAATCACACAACGTTTGCCGTGGTCCGCTAATGACGCGTCCGATTCGCAAACTAATGACTCCTTTCAACCGATTCACTTTGAATGGTTAAAACAACTGATCGGTCCAACACTGAACTCAAGAGACGCAAATCGGAAACACTTTACAATAAGGTTCTGTTAATTAAAGTCTAGTTAACTACATTAGTTAACATTCTATTATAATTAGTTTCTATACGGATTTACTCCATGACAAAACCTTCTTCGTCTTCTTTCCAAATAGAGCTATTCATGTCATCTGGTGAAATTGTTTTTATATTGCAATGTCATCTTTTACCAATATTGTGCAGCCTTAATCCTCGCTATGTGTTTTCTATACAGAAATATCGACATCGGTAAATATCGGTATTGGCCATACAGGCAATATTAATGTCAGTTGTTCGTATCGCCCTCAATTTCACATTGGTGCATCACTAATTTTAGCAGCAGTGTTAAAGTGAATAGCACATAACGGGCACAATACCGGTAAACATAATTATCTATTGGTACAACATGGATCACTTGACTAAAATTACGCCATCGTTTTCAAATACCTCTGGCTTCACAGTCCACACTACAACGCAAAAACGCCATTTTCAAATTTATCCGCTTTGAAGAGCGTATTCTAACATGACAAGTGTCTGTCGCTCAATTATGAAATTTTTTATGCAAATATGATAATGTTTGAGATGTCTTTAGGACTCCTGACAAACCAATACATCATAACCTGTCATAAACATGACAGCAGATTAATGATCAAACTTAAGAAACCACTTAGCTTTATGGGTTAACATGACATTAAACTGTCAGGTGGTTGGTTTTTACATTGGCTGTCAGGCCAAAAATGGATCAGGTCCACTTGTGTAATTTTGTTCACCTTGCGAGTATCCACAAATCAAGAAATTTTGATGATGATATGACCCCTTGCTTGGGTTAAAATAATTTGTTGAATTAAAGATCACGATTCATTTTGTTCCGAAGTTCAAAATAAAACATTTAATGTGCATGAAATAGATTTTAAATGAACATTAAATACAAAATTAATAGGAAATTCTATGCTAGTATTAAGATAATATTCGTGTGTGTGTGTGTGTGCACAGATCTGGCCTGCATGTACAAATTGTTCAGTAGGGTGCCAAATGGCCTGAAGACCATGTGCGAGTGTATGAGCTCATATCTGAGGGAGCAGGGCAAAGCTCTGGTGTCTGAGGAAGGAGAAGGCAAGAACCCTGTTGACTACATCCAGGTACCAAGATAAGAGATAGAACCGTACCTAACTAGAAGAACACAAACGATTCATGTCAAAACCTCCCTTTCTTTCTGCTTCCTTTCTGTAGGGCCTTCTCGATCTGAAGTCACGGTTTGACCGCTTCTTGCAAGAGTCTTTCAACAACGACCGTTTGTTCAAGCAGACAATCGCAGGGGACTTTGAGTATTTCTTGAACCTGAACTCTCGTTCACCTGAGTATCTCTCGCTCTTCATTGATGATAAGCTGAAAAAAGGAGTGAAAGGAGTGAGTCATTTTCTCTAGTCACTTGATTAGTGGACCCTGTCCAACTTTTTTTTCTGATAACCGTGTAAATGTGAATGCTGTTTTCCTTATACCCTTTAAGGCAGGGGTTTCCAATCCTGGTCCAGGTGTGTTTAATCAGGAAGGAAGATAAACTCTGGGAGCAGGATTGGACAAACTTGATTTAAGGGGTTATAAAACAGTGATTTAACATACATTTCTGCTGGTTAAAGTGGCTTATGTGGCCATCTACATTTATAAGCGTTTTTGACGAGTGTGTGATGCTCATACATGTGCGTGGACAGACGGATAGTTAAAGTAATAGAAAGATGGTGAGAAATTGACTTGGTGACTGTGATGGTTTGTTCCGAGTAGAGCACAATTATTGATCAACTAAAATGTAGGCATTTAAAAACCTTTGACCGTTAAGAGTAATCAGTTTTTTTGTAGATATTAATAGTAAGGTGTTGTGTCTGTTGTTTGTCCCTCCTTCAGCTGACAGAGCAGGAGGTGGAGTCCATCTTGGATAAAGCCATGGTGCTGTTCAGGTTCATGCAGGAGAAGGATGTGTTTGAGCGCTACTACAAGCAGCACCTGGCCAGAAGACTCCTCACCAACAAGAGTGTCTCTGATGACTCAGAAAAAAACATGATCTCAAAGCTAAAGGCAAGATCTGCTGCTGAACAGAGTAGAAGGCCAGTGTGCATATAATACTGTATACGTCTTATTTCATTTGTCTCTCGTCCCACAGACGGAGTGTGGCTGTCAGTTCACATCTAAACTGGAAGGCATGTTCAGGGACATGAGCATCTCAAACACAACCATGGACGAGTTTCGGCAGCACCTTACGTCAACAGGGGTGAGATACAAATGGCACTCAGCCAGAATGAGTCACGGTTACTGCTGCTGTTTCTGCAGCACATGCGTTTGCTCCTGTTGACTGTGCTATAACCATAGACTAGTTACGACATAGACAAATGTGTCAAAGTGCATTTTCACGATTATATCCTCCTTGCCATAAAATAAAAATCATTGGAAAGGTGGATTACTCTGCATGGCAGCATTAAGAGTGGCAGCCTAGATTTCTAAAATATGGTTTAGTATGATTTGTCAGTGTTTTCCTCTAGGATTTTTCCAAGCTGTGGGGGCGTGGCCCACGAGTGATATTCCCTTAAGCCACGCCACCTTGTCTCCCCAAAGTATTATAAGCGATCATGCGCATCCCGTGCGCAGAATGATGCACTTGAAGCAACACCAAGTCACAGCACGTAACGCTTCACATTGAAAAGAACATGGCGAAGGGATTATATCTATAATCTATGCTTAGTAGGGCTGCACGATTTGGGGAAAATGTCATATTGCCATTATTAAGGTTAATATTGCAATTGCGATATGCGATTCCAATATATTAAAATGGTTTCATGAGTCTTGCTTGGTTCTAAAGTAAAATGCACACACAGATTAGTGATCATTCTGTGTATTAATGTGTATTTCTCAACTCAAACTAAAAACAACAACTAAATGATTGATAACACCTATAATGATCAATAAACCATCAACCAAACCAACATTGATTCCATCATTACAATTGAAAGCTATCAACTTTTTAAAAAAATTATTAGGCTTATAAAATATAACAGCTTTTAAATTAAGTGAACTTCAAACAATCCCCACATAAAGCCATAATAAAAACCATATTTACCTGTGCCCTTCCTGTCATAACAGGTAGGATACAGAAATTGAATAAAGATACATATACTGTATTTGATATTAACATCCGATAGTGTAAAATCGCAGTAGCAGCGTCAGGTTGGTAGTCCAAGGCATTGTTGTCTTCATTGTGGTTGTTCCCACCGGAGCTTCGCTTTCGATTTCAAAATGGCGACTGCGTGAAATCAGCATTTAAAACGATTTGTGAGACTCCCGCAAACTAGAAATATCTATGAATAAAATATAAAAACTAATAGATTTGTATTCATCTGATGCAGAAAAGCAACAAGAACAACTAAAACAAAATCGAAATGATTTGCAGGCCAGAGTTTCTATTCATAACATGTTTGCAGCGTTGAGCGATGTAGCATTGAGCGAAGTATTTAAGAGACTCTCCTCACCGCTCAAAACTGACTTTTTGTTTAGTGCTGAAGTCTGTATGCTGGCAAATCCTCTAATTATAACAAACAAAGTGTGGAGATTTTGAAAGATTCAATGTGCAGTCTGCTTCATTGATAATAACAGATGTGTGAGATCGCGATGAACTGTCAGCCTTTTAGGAACAATTTTAGCTTGGGTTGTAAAAAGTAGTTAGAAAAACCTGAGCCCTGGTGTATGTTAGGGATCCATGTACATCCAGTTGGTTGTTATCACAGAATGAACCCTGAGAGGATGATCAGGACCCTGAAGCGAAGGGGTTTATTCTGCGATAACACCTGGCTGGATGTATGTTATCCCGCTTATTAAAGACAAGAAAACAGTCAATGATAAAATAATCAAAGACCAAATAATAATGTATTGAAAGGGGCCGCAAAGCAAACAAGCATGTCGATTGTTATTTTTGCAGAAAATTGGTCGATGGAAAGAACTTAAAAATTATAGTGACATGTTTGCTAATGAAATAAACAAATTAGAAGCCATTTGTGTGGTGTGGCTTCTATGTTCATGGTTAAGTGCTATTATAATTAGCATTCTCGCCGAAAAAGTGTTCTAGCATGAAAATCTTGCCTATAAATAGTGTTGCGCGCCCTCTTATTAAATTTACATGGTCAACCTCCTCTATTTTGCTCTGGAACTAATGTGGTCTGAACTAAATTTTACAGGACTGCGTTCTCTGGAATTCTCTCAAATGGAACACTTCTACATTCCAATTGGTTGCCGCCGGTTGCCTCCGAACCGCGTCATTGCTTATTACCATAAAGTTGAACTGATTTAAACTCTCCTCGCCGTTCTTGCGGTCCAAGACGCGCCATGCAGCGCTCGCCACCGGCTCTTATTGAAAATGAATGACTTCCGGCCACTTTGACGCTCTCGCCGGCGGCGGTGTGAACTCAGGGCTGCAACAAACGATTATTTTAAAAATCGATTAATCTAACGATTATTAGAACGATTAATTGACTAATCATCGATTATTTTGCCAGCTAATCATTAAGTTTGGTATTCAGCTTTTTCAATTAGTTAAAACATTGACTTATACATATTCTTACTAAAATATAAAAAAAGAAAATCAGTTCAGCTTTTGAAATAGTGGTTTTAATGAACTTAGAGCCAACTAAACAGGTCATTCTCTTTAAGTTTAACTCAAATCACACACAAATGCTCTCTAAGCATTGTTTAATAAGCCCACTGCTTTTCAAAGAACTGAAAGAGAAAAGGGTCATTACTTCAGGACACAAAAAGGGTAAAATATTAATCTGCAAACCAATAAAGATATTAAATTACAATAGTTTTTTTTGCATGAGTATTGAGCTGACAGAGATGTTCTCATTCACCTTTTAATTAACAGAATGAAAAAAAAAAAAGTAACTGCCATGATATTATTCCTAACATCTCCTTTTGTAAGTCTTCATTACTATGGAACAAAAAACAGGCAAGTAATAAGACTATATTACCAAATAGTGTCACAATAATAAAAACAGCCCTGACTCCTAAGCTCAATCAAGCTTTATTCTATGCAAAATAAATCATCACATTACTGTAATTATATTATTATTGATGATATTATTACTATTAGTAGTATTGCATGATCTAATAAAGAGATTTACCACTAGTTTAGTTAGCTCCAGCTGGAGAACACTCGATTCTCACCGGCTCCTCTTGTGTAGGGGATGTTTCCTCTTTAAGTGCTCCAACATGCATGTTGTGCTCCCGTGAAAAGCAAGTTCTGCCTTGCATGTATTGCACATGACAGCATTGTTGGTTTTAAGTTTTGTAAAACTTTGCCAAACCTTGCTAGTTCGGATTCGTTTGCACTCGTCATAATTCGCGCTGTTTTTTCTTTTACCGCACTTGCATTTATAAAGGGCTGCATTACACTCTAGCGCCAAAGCGCCGTAGCGGTCAAATCGCGATATTGCACGCCCTTACATTAGGTCACGTGAGATCAAACGACTACTCGACAACAAAGATATTTGTCGACAATTTTTTATTGTCGACGTTGTTGACAATGTCGACTAATCGTTGCAGCCCTAGTGTGAACAGCACAGTAACAGTAGTTTTCAGGAAGAGAAAATTGGATAAAGTAATCAAATGTAACTTATTTACTGAATAAGTTCTTTAATCTTTTAATGTATCCCTATTTAAAGTTACAAAAGTTATTCAGTGAGTAATTGTTTGTTTGTTTGTTTGTTTGATTAAAAACACTATTAGGCTGCGGTCACTTTAACGTCTTTCAACTTCTTTCAAAAGTACATAATGCACAGATCTAGAACACTGATACTGTACACATGCATTTTATTTAGCTACTGTTTACATTCACTCACTGCATGCCATTGCCATTATAATGAGTAGTGACATTTAAATGGAGCATTGACATGTGACATGTGTTTGTTTCTTCTCAGGTGTCTTTAGGTGGCGTTGACCTCACAGTGAGGGTTCTGACGACAGGATACTGGCCAACACAGTCTGCAACTCCCAAATGTAACATCCCCCCTTCACCAAGACATGCTTTCGAGGTCTTTAGAAGGTGTTTATTATTGTATTTTGCCGTAGTTTAGTTCCTTTTTGTAGTTTAGTTTTTTAGGAAGCTCATTTGTGAAGAACTCTCATTTTGAAAGTCAGTTGTGGGGTTTTATGTGTGTTCACAGCAACTCTTGACTTTCATTGCAGGTTTTATTTGGCTAAGCACAGTGGTAGGCAGCTCACATTGCAGCATCACATGGGTTCAGCAGACCTCAATGCCACCTTTCATGGGCCGATAAAAAAGGTGAAACACCTTATCACAGAACAAATCACAGACAGTCAAAGAACACACAATCTTAACTTTCTAACTCCCAGCCCCATGTGCTTCTCCCTGCAGGAGGATGGCTCGGATATGGTCGGTGGGGCTCAGGTTACAGGCTCTAATACTAGGAAACACATTCTGCAGGTTTCCACATTCCAGATGACAATCCTCATGCTTTTCAACAACCGAGAGAAATCCACGTTTGAGGTACTGCACTCATGACATGTTTTGTAAAGTTTGTGAAGGTAATTTCTCAGCAAATGTATGTAATAAAAAAAATGTATTCAAATTAGTAAAAGTAGAACTTGCATTCATGCAGAGGAAGTCTTCATTTGTACATTAATATATATATATTTTTAGTGGTTTTTAGGCTGCTTTTGGATTTGGTTTGGGTTCAGGACTCAGAGAATAAAGAATGCTACCAATGCATGATTCACCACACAGAACAGTAGAGCATATTAAGTGCTTTCTCGCTCATCTATAAGCCCAAATAATGCAACACAGCCCTTAAAATGATAACATCAGTTGATAAAGGCTATCAAAAAGTCTCAGTACCTGGAACATAGTTTTCTTAACCAAATCTGTCATTTATGTGTGAGCTATTAACCCTCTGGTGACAGATTGGGCGGTACCGCACAAAATTACATACTTTTACAAATGTGTAATTATCTAACTATTAATGATAGAGATGTGCGGTCTTTTTTTGCCATCTTCTTCAGATTCCGCTGAAAACCGTATACACGGCTTAGCCTGACTTCGTCATACTCATATTCTAGTCAGAATGTGAGTCTGAAACTGCTCCGTAGGGCTTTGATTATGAGGCATTTTTTAATCGAACCAGGAAAAAAAAACCTCTGCACTCAATTGGATAGTCGGTAGACCTACAACCAATCAAAGCAACACAGTAAGTCAAATACTGTACATAGCGCAGTTTTCAACTATTGAACTTACTTATTTTACAAGTAGAAGTGTTGCTTCTTTTACTTGGTCCTCCATGAGTGTGACCAAAGGAGAAACCACAACAACCAAAGGCTTTTCATTACGTCCCATCTTCTTCAGCGACCATCAGAGCCAGCTGATAAGTTACACTTTTGCCGAATCATGTAGGAAGGACGGCAAAAATATATTTCCGATCGACAAATGCCTTGATAGCTGTCATCTGTTCGTCTATTAAAATGAATGCGCTGTACATTTATTTTACAACAGACGCGACAGCGGAATCTATACATCTCAATTGTCCAGCTGCAGTCATCTCAAGGGAAACCAGTTAAGCGCTCTTTGATAACGTGATGATTACGTCCCTGCAGATCACCTGTCCATCATCGTATAAAGCCCGCCCTGGCAATCTGATTGGCCCGATCATTTTTGAGTGATCATAATTTCTCCTCAATGGATTCGAGTCCAGACCGAACTTCCCGACCAAAAAATGTTGTGGGCGGAGTTCGGGCTGGCATCCAGGCTATACACTGCTTGTATACACAAATCCGGCGGAACACGGAAGTATAGCAGCGCCGCCATTACTGCGGGCCTTGCTGCGGCGGAAGTAGCGTGTTGTTCTCGTAGGCGGCTATAGCAGATGTTAGATGTTTTTATTTAGTTATTTTGTATGTATGTCCAGTGATGCCGGGAAGAGCGTGTTGTGTGGTTGGCTGTTTTAATAATTTTCTCTGTATTGTTACTGACACATTATGGTACGAATTCACTGCCTGTGAAAACCTCACGACACCTTTTAATATGATGAGCTCATCTGCGATGGTATGCAGTATCTGGCCAATCCATCCGAAGCTCGTGTAATTCTGACCTTCAATCAATGCCCTGTAATTTAGGTTCTGAAGCTCATCGCATGCCAGATGATTAATAAAATAATCTTGAATACCTGTAAGAACATGTATTTTATTGCTACAACTGGTCGTGGCTAATAGTTATCTGCAACTTGTGAATAGGGTTGCCAACTAAAGAGAAAAATGTGGGACAAGTGTTGTTCTTAACAGGAAAATTAGAGACACTCAAAATATTTGTACTGTATCAAACAGTATATGTCATTTCAGGTTAGTATGCGTTTAAAATTTTCTTTTTTAAACACAAAAGTTGAAACATTTGTTTTGCTTAACCTAATTATGTACAATTTAATTGTAAATCGGATTTTAAGATCACACAAAGTCACATTACACAAATCATACTTCAAAATAATAGCATTTATCTGAAATAAAAAGCTTTTGTAACATATGCTACATTTGCAAAAAAATTAAGAAAGTAATAGCCTACTTTTATTCAGCAAGGACGCATTAAAGTAATCAAAAAGATGTTGAGTTTGTATGGTCTGATGCGCGTGTGGGCTGTGATGGATTATGACCGGTGTCGCGATCATTCTCAAATGTCTTGTTGCTGGTGTAGTCCGTGGTTAGATCAGTAGCAGTCTATTCTGCCCTACAACGGCAAAGGGCAGTAACTACACATTTGGTCAAAAATGAGACTTGTAATGGGCTTTATGACGTGTGTTCTGTCTTGTGAAAAAATATCTGGGTTAAATTATGTCCCGTTTCGGAGATGCTTTACCACAAAATCTATCCAGAACATGTTTTTTTTTACAGTCTATGTGTTTGACTGGCTGGTATAAACTTTAAAGGCCTTTTTCTCTGTTTCTTTGTTTGCGTAGTTACTGCACTCTGCCTTTGTAGGGCAGTGTTTAATCGGGACAGTTGGCATGTGAACATATTAGCAACACATCTATGACAGCGTTCGGTTTTATTGTTGTCATAACATAATACACGTCTTCATTACATTACATTAGGCTGATGCATTTACATTAACACATGTTGTCAATAAATTACCTTTATCTGGAAGTTTTGGCCACTGCCTGACATCATCTACCTAATGTAAACCAGACATTTTATTTCATAAGCAGGATCCGCTGTCATTGAAATATCATTAGAGGGCCGTCACGTCACACTCGCAGGCCTGCAGTAATGGCGGCAGGCAAGATGGCGGCACCCATAGAGTTTGCAGCGGATTTGTGTATACACACTTCCTTGTTGCGCAATACCACTAAGTCAAAGGCCAATGAAATCGATGTTGTTTGGCAGATTCACGAGCAACAACAAATGGAAAAATCTGTAAATTTTCCTGCTTTTTTGTCCTTAGCCAATCACATGCCTGATAAACAAGGCTTTACGGAGCAAGAGCGTGCTGAGATTTATATGAGAGAGAGAGACAGAAGAATAATTATAGTATATATATATATATATATATATATATATATATATATATATATATACATACAATTATAGCATTATTTATTATTTTAGCACTTTTATGATGGCAAGCAGTAAGCGATTTACGGTGGAACAGGCTCTGGAATAAAGTAATTGAGAGATGTGACGAGGAGAAAGCATTGCTTAGAAAATTCTAAGCATTCCTAAGAAAAACACCTGGGACTATTTGTAAATAAAGTTAGATGTTTCATTGTTCTTTACACATTTTATTTAACAGTTAAACATGTCTGTCAAGCAAAGGCTTTGACAAATATATTTTTGTTCAAAAGCTGTTAACTATTGTTGTGTGATGTGTGAGTTTCAGAAATAAATGACAAAAATCGAATTTCCCTGTTTGAAATTCTCTAGTTTACTGTTCATTTTTCACTCATACTTCCTTTATAAACACATTACATGCATCCTTATGTCAGCGTAGGGTCTTCTGAATCCATAGATACCAAACACAGTCTTCCATCTCCATTACATAGTCTATAAGCCCAAATGTAAAAATAGAGAAAATGGACCAAAAAGGGCTTAGTCCTCAGAGGGTTAAGTGTTATTGAAACCGAACACAAACCAGTGTGATGGAAATCAGGAAAAAAAAAACTTATATTGCTTGTAGGGAAAAATAAGTATTGCAATTGTTTACTGCATTTTCATGACAAAACACTTGAGAGCGCAGGCACAGGCAGGATATCAGAGAACAGCTGATGCAAAAACATGCATCTAAACGCGCAGACAATGTGCAGTTTACACACGTTGCTAAAAACTAAAGCTGTTTGGTTGCCAACATTCTTCAAAATATTTTTTATGTTCCGCAGAATAATGCAAGTGATAGAGGTTTGGAACATGAAGGTGAATAAGGCTGTATTTACACTGCCAATCTTGATGTTCAATTCTGACACAGATCCGCTAGAAAAGTTAGTGTGTACTAATCGCCTCGTGGTAGAACATTTGTTAAGCATGTTAGAGGTTCAACTTTGCCCTTGGTTATGTTTTTTTTTTCTTCGTTAAAACTAAATGTTTATCAGAGATTGTATATCAAGAGCAGGGACATGTTTGTGTGCATTTTAACAACGGGACTGAAGCATGTTTCTGTGCACGAGACGCCGTCACTGAGAACAGCGGCAATGAGCGCTCAGGATGATCTCAAAAGAAACACATTTCAGTGGCATACCGCCACTTATTTAACACAAACGAACAAAATAAATACTCTGCTAGTCAACTGGAGATGTTTAATTTGTTGTAGACAGATCTGTACTGCGATATGTTTCACAATGTCACTTTATTAATGACGTACGACTCACAATGACAGGGTAATATCTCATCTGTCCGCTTACACAGCAGGCGCAAATGCATGTATCCGATTCATATCCGAAACCGATTCATGTTCAAACCGATCTGAGAATATTCGGAATCCACGCGTTTTTTTGGGCTTACATGGTTCATGGGTCATATCCGATCTGTGCCACATAGGAAGAAGAAATCGGAAATGAGTCACTTGAACCATGCAGAGTCAGTGCGGCTTAAATTATGACACAAATTTCATTTTTGGGTGAGCTGTCCCTTTAAATATTTTATTATTGAATTTGTGGATTATGGAATGAAAGTTCCCTTTCATAGGTTAAATCATCTCTGCATAATTAGCTCAGTCTTGGAAACAAACCCTTCAAGTGTGACAATTGTCCGAAGCCCATAAAGAATCATGGCAATCTGTTGGCTGATTGCGCTAGCATCACCCACCAGAACACCGTGCCTCTGATTTATCAAAAGAACATGCGTGTGTCATCAACCCGGTTGATCTGCCCATTCTCATTTCTGTTTCATTGTGTTTGAGTGTGTGTGTGTCTACTTCTGCTGCATAGGGCTGCACGATATTGGAAATCAACTGACATTGCAACATTTCTGCGATACATATTGTGATATGAAAACAATTTCAGTAGATGACTTTAATTAGGGCTGTTAGGATTCCACGATTAAATACGAGTGCTCGATTAAAAAAAATTGCAATTTACCCTTGTGGAGTAACTGGCAAAATACCGTAAGTGGCGCATTCCACTAATGAGAATTTATAAATCCCATTATTAGACACCAGACCATTGGCACCCTCTGCAGGCATTTGGTTTAATACATAATGCAGACCTGCCAACCTGTATGCATTTTGCATAGCGGGTATGCATTTTGTTATCAAAGTAAGATTTGTCACTCTAAACTACAATAAAAAAGAGGTGACTCCTTCTGTGCACATGCAGTACTTGTATCAAGCAACAGCAAGAGAAGAATTTGACCAAATTTACCTCAAATTTGCAGAGAGTTGGTAAAAACGCAGTGCTCATCACTTTTTACCCAGCCGTCCAATCGCAGAGGAGGAGGGTGGGACGGATACCACACTGACCAATCGCCACATTCTGCTTGTACAACGTCAACATAGGACAACAACAAGCATAACAAGATGATCTTGGCGTTGCAAGCACCAACACTCTACTGTTAGCTACAGTTCAACTATGTTTTCTAGATTTCTCGACAGTGCACGCAACGGTGCCCATGAAGGGTGGGAGTGGTGCTCATGACCACATTGTTGTGAAGAGTTGTATAAAGTCCTGGAAACTTGCGATCCAATCTCTTTCAGCTTGGGTCATTATTTCTTTCACTCTGTTGATGAATCTGTCAGTTACATCATGTGGAACTTTCACATGTAGATTCTCATTCGTGCAAACAATGCTTTGAAGTGTGGAAAGTAGTGCTTAGTTTCACACAAGAACAATGTCATGGTTACAACATGCACGCTTGGTGCACGTTAGGCCCTTCATGTTGAGTCCGGCTCTATCCTCCTGGTTTGGAGCAGTCTAAAGAAAGAACCGTTGAGCCGTATCTACGTTTTCTTTTTTATTGGTGTATCAATGCATTTTGAACTCAACTGTGCTCTGTGTAGAGAAATCCTCGGATTTCACATGACATTTCTATAGTTACAGTGTCTTTAACTATCGTGAACTCGCGCTCGATCGGCCCAAAGTCCGGCATCCGACCGGAAGGTCTACGTAGTGGCAAAGTATTTTTGATTGAATGCAATACATTTCTAATGTATTCTCTCGTTATTTCATCTTGACTCCTTAAATGAAAAGATTTTTAATGATATCTGTGCATCACTATATATAAGCGAATGTTTGAATATTCCTTTTAACTCTTTAAAGAAAATAATGTCCAAGTTCGTTAGAATAAAATCAAATGTTTACAATTTATTATGTCCAATAATTTCATGATCAGTTCAAGTTAATCAATACAAAACATTAAATGCTCTGGAATAAAGAGAAGACGAACCCGACATTAGGAAATACATGAAGCTGAGAGTCCTGGCTGCTCTCAGCCTCACGGGCTGATCTGAGATACAGAAAGGGCCAGAGCCCTTTGCTACATCTCATTATATAGACAAAAACTTCTTTAACATGGAAATATGTGCTAACAGTGGTAATTTGCATTCAGATGTTACACCTTTTGAGAACAGGGTGGTTTGACCATCCCACCCTCCTTTGGGTGTATGTTATTTCTTAACTCTTAAAAACCTTGTTACCTTTCATTTTACTTATTTGGAAATGAGACAGTTGTACTAGTCGCACTGAGACATTTCAAATGATACCAAACATGCATAAAACTTGATTATAATCATTCACATTAAACCATTTAGATTCTTGTGTGAGTTTGGGTCCGTACAGGTAGAAAGTTTGAAAACATGATTGAATGAACATTAATTTTTCATGAACATGAAGTCTCTTATTCTCATCAGGCCTATTTGATTTGATAAAAAATGCAGAAAACAGGAATATTGTGAAATGTTATATATAATAAAATATAATTTATTTCTATGATGCAAAGCAAATTTTTCATCAGCATCATTACTGTCATAAGTGTCACATGACCCTTCAGAAATCATTCTAATGTGCTGATTGTTATCAATGTTGGAAACAGTTGTGCTACTACAGGATCCTTTGGAAAAAAAGAACAGTGTTTATTTAAAACAGAAATCTTTTGTAACAATATACAATTTGAGGTCAATCATTTTTTTTTTCCTTTAAAAAAAGAATACTTTTATTCATCAAGGATGTGTTAAATTGGTAAAAAGTGATAGAAATATTTTTTAGCAATCTAAATCTATAAATACAATTTTGAGTAAATGCATACTTTGTATTCATCAATGAATCCTGAAAAAAGCATCACAGGTTCCAAAATAATATTAAGCAGCAACATGATAATATTGTTTGCAACTTTGATGATAACTGAGTATCAAATTAATATCATAGAGTGATTCTGCAGGGTCATGTGACACTGAGGACTGGAGTAATGATGCTAATGAAAATTCAGCTTTGCATAATAAAAAAATATATATACTTTAAAGTATATCAAAATAGAAAAACATTATTTTAAACTGTAATATTTCACATTATCACAGTTTTTTCTGTATTTTGGATCAAATAAATGCAAGCTTTTTGTTTGTCATTTGAACAAACTGAGGCATCAAATTACGGTTTCATCAACTTACAGGTTATGAAGTTTATTATTCTGGCTATGTGGGTGCTCAGTGTTAGTTTAGCCAAAATCTCGGCTAGTTAAGGCAGTACTGACTTTATTGCAGGTCAAAGAAACTTTGCAGTCACTCTTAAAACCTTTTTTTGAGATTCAGATTTTGAAGACTTTTTTGAGATTTCAGACTTTTTGAACAATTGGGTCCAGGAATTGAAAAAAATTATCCATTGTAACCAGTAGTCATTTTATTTATATAGCGCTTTATACAGTACAGATTGCTTCAAAGCAGCTTCACAGTGATAAAAAATGCCTGAAAGTAAGGGCATCACCATACTTTCCCCATATCCCTATTCTCATGTCCCGCTTGTGTTTTCCTCTTTTGGCAGGAGATTCAGCAAGAGACGGATATCCCAGAGAGAGAGCTGGTGCGGGCACTGCAGTCTCTGGCCTGTGGAAAGCCCACTCAGCGAGTCCTCACTAAAGAGCCCAAGTCGAAAGAGATCGAGAGCGGCCACGTGTTCACCGTCAACGACCAGTTCACCTCCAGACTGCACAGAGTCAAGATTCAAACCGGTAACAATCATCTGGTGTTGATGCTTTAGAACTTGCTATAAGCCAAGTCAATAATGAACCCCCCCCCCCCAAAAATGCATATTCAATGCATATTCATCTTAGTGTGAAAGAACGATTTTCTGTTGTTGTTTTTTTTTTTTTTTTCATATTTTGTGGTGTGAAATTGCCTTTATTTTACACTATTTAACATTTTAAATATTCTAATAGATTGTTCATCCTTTAATTGATAAGAACTTCATCCTCAAACTTCATCTGACTCTGAAAAAGGTCCATCACCAAGATATATACACACACACCGATCAGGCATAACATTATGACCACTGATGGGTGAAGTGAATAACACTGGTTATTTCCTTATCATGGGTGGGATATATTGGGCAGAAAGTGAACATTTTGTCCTCAAACAGTGCGCTCACACACGTCGAAAGTGGCCGGAAGTCATTCATTTTCAATGTGAGTGGCGAGAAGAGTTAAAGTCAGGTCAACTTTATAGTAATGAGCGATGACGCAGTCCGACGGCAACCAGTCGGAATTTAGAAGAACGCAGTCGTGTAAACTCTGGTTGCAACCACATTATTCCCAAGCAAATTGGAGGAGAGGTTGATCATGTGAATTTGATAAGACGGCGCGCAACACTATTTATAGGCAAGGCTTTTTCAGCAGGAATGCAAATTCGATTAGCACAAACAGCACAAAAGCCACACCACCCAAATGGCTTTTAATTGGTTCATTTAATTAGCAAACATGTCACTATAATTAAGTTATTTCCATCGATCAATTTCTTACGTTCACATTTAAAAATTTTCATGAGGTTAGAGGTTCGAACGATCGACATGCTTGTTTGCTTTGCGGCCCCTTTAAATACAGTTTTAAAAAAGGCAAAGCATTCGATTTACGTCAGAGCGTCCACGAATCTTTCCACTGCGTCGTTGGCAGGGCGGCGAGAGCGGCAAAATTTTTCCGACGACACAGCGTTTGTCGAGCCATCTGTTTCTTTGATGTGCGCGTCGGGGTTGATCTCGTCATTAAACTGCGGAGACGTTGCCTGTGGCGGAAACAAGCCTCAGAAAATCTGATCTGCCCGTTTACATGGCAGTCGCATTGGCACATATCTGATATATATATATATATATATATATATATATATATATACACTCACCGGCCACTTTATTAGGTACACCTGTCCAACTGCTCGTTAACACTTAATTTCTAAGCAGCCAATCACATGGCGGCAACTCAGTGCATTTAGGCATGTAGACATGGTCAAGACAATCTCCTGCAGTTCAAACCGAGCATCAGTATGGGGAAGAAAGGTGATTTGAGTGACTTTGAACGTGGCATGAGTGTTGGTGCCAGAAGGGCTGGTCTGAGTATTTCAGAAACTGCTAATCTACTGGGATTTTCACGCACAACCATCTCTAGGGTTTACAGAGAATGGTCCGAAAAAGAAAAAACATCCAGTGAGCGGCAGTTCTGTGGGTGGAAATGCCTTGTTGATGCCAGAGGTCAGAGGAGAATGGCCAGACTGGTTTCGAGCTGATAGAAGGGCAACAGTGACTCAAATAACCACCCGTTACAACCAAGGTGGGCAGAAGAGCATCTCTGAACGCACAGTACGTCGAACTTTGAGGCAGATGGGCTACAGCAGCAGAAGACCACACCGGGTGCCACTCCTTTCAGCTAAGAACAGGAAACTGAGGCTACAATTTGCACAAGCTCATCGAAATTGGACAATAGAAGATTTGAAAAACGTTGCCTGGTCTGATGAGTCTCGATTTCTGCTGCGACATTTCGGATGGTAGGGTCAGAATTTGGCGTCTACAACATGAAAGCATGGATCCATCCTGCCTTGTATCAACGGTTCAGGCTGGTGGTGGTGGTGTCATGGTGTGGGGAATATTTTCTTGGCACTCTTTGGGCCCCTTGGTACCAATTGAGCATCGTTGCAACGCCACAGCCTACCTGAGTATTGTTGCTGACCATGTCCATCCCTTTATGACCACAATGTACCCAACTTCTGATGGCTACTTTCAGCAGGATAATGCGCCATGTCATAAAGCTGGAATCATCTCAGACTGGTTTCTTGAACATGACAATGAGTTCGCTGTACTCAAATGGCCTCCACAGTCACCAGATCTCAATCCAATAGAGCATCTTTGGGATGTGGTGGAACGGGAGATTCGCATCATGGATGTGCAGCCGACAAATCTGCGGCAACTGTGTGATGCCATCATGTCAATATGGACCAAACTCCCTGAGGAATGTTTCCAGCACCTTGTTGAATCTATGCCACGAAGAATTGAGGCAGTTCTGAAGGCAAAAGGGGTTCAACCCGTTACTAGCATGGGGTACCTAATAAAGTGGCCGGTGAGTGTATATATATAATGCATTTTACTTTTGTTTTACATATACATATAAAACAAAAGTAAAAATATCGAGAGATATAACTTAGTTGTCCAGGGTTTCTGCGGGTCTTAAAAAGTCTAAAAAAGTCTAAAATTTCTAAATCACAATTTAAGGCCTTAAAAAGTCTTACATTTGCTGAAGTATTGTGTTCTAGGTCTTAAAACATTTTAAACCGATCTTAATTTTCCTACGTCCATGTAAATCTCATTGAAATGTTCCAACAGCGTTTTGGAATTAAAAAAAAAATTATTCTGTGGTTGTAGTTCTTTTCTTGCTAGTTCAAATATAATTTGCTGTATTACGACTACAAAATAGACCAATATGCAACAGCCAATCAGTTTTGAGGTTTCGTGTTATTGAACTGATCTCAGATACCACAGACAGACATAATACGGATTTTAAGTTTAGCGATACTTGGCTTCAAAAATATCTGAATTTTGGATCAGATTTTGCTGATTTTTAATTTTGCTTTTGGATCAGAGCCAACGGAGGTGCTCTGGGCTCTCCACACGGTGACAGGACACCAGTTCTACATTGTTTCAAACGATGTTTCCGGACTCTGACATCGCTAAATCCTTCAGGTCCGCACCTGAGAAAGATAAAACGGCCTGACATTACGCGCTTTGGAATAGGGGATTTTATAAAAACAAAAACATAACTAATTTCCAAAATCACAGGACCGTTCATGCTGATGTTCGACAGTTTGAATATATTAAATTACTTTGCGAATAATTTCGAGAACTCGTTACGTGTTTCCTTTGTACGTTTTTTTTTATTTTTTTTTGTGATAGGTCTTAAATTTTATTCATAATGGTCTTAAAAAGGTCTTAAAAAGTCTTAAATTTGACTTTGTGAAACCTGCAGAAACCCTGTTGTCAATATCGCACATCTCTAGTGTACAGTATTAATTTTTATTTCTTCAGATCTTAAAAAGCCTAAAAAATTTGCATCAACTCTAGTAAGGGAAGAGAGACGTTTTCCTAGGTAAAAGGAAAAGAGACGTTTCCTAGGTTTCCTTTGGAAAGCCTGTTCCACTAACCTGTGTGTGTGTCTTTCCTGCAGTTGCAGCCAAACAGGGAGAAATCGGACCCTGAGAGGAAGGAGACGCGACAAAAGGTGGATGACGACAGGAAGCATGAAATTGAGGCAGCTATTGTTCGAATCATGAAGTCCAGAAAGAAAATGCAGCACAATGTTCTTGTAGCAGAGGTGCGGAGACTACTTTTTTTGTGACAGTAATTTGAGCATTTAAAAAAAAAGATGTTTGTAATGAGAGCTTGTTTCCGCCACAGAGTAAAAAATGAAAAAGGTAATTGTGGCTTTTTATCTTGGAATTCTGAGATGTGAACTTGCTATTCTCAGAATTGGACTTTATAAACTCGCGATATAAAGTCCTAAATTTGAGATATAAAGTCACCATTATCTTTTTAAATGTTTTATTCTGTGGCGGAAACAAGCTTCCATATATTTGTCTATATGATATATTTAAATATTGTAAAAAACATAATGAAGTATATAGCATATGAAGTATGTTGCATACACGCACAATGAAGTATATAGCATAAAAGCACAATTATGTAGCGTACAAGCATAATTATGTAGCATACAAGCATAATGAAGTATATAGCATACAAGCATAATGAAGTATGTAGCATAAAAGCTTAATGAAGTATGTAGCATAAAAGCTTAATGAAGTATGTAGCATTCGAAGCATAATGAAGTATATAACATACAAGCATAATGAAGTATGTAGCATTCGAGCATAATGAAGTATATGGCATAAAAGCATAATGAAGTATATAGCAAAAGCATAATGAAGTGTATATAGCATAAAAGCATTATGGAGTATGTAGCATACAAGCATAATGAAGTATGTAGCATACAAGCATAATGAAGTATATAACATAAAAGCATAATAAAGTATATAGCCTAAAAGCATAATGAAGTATGTAGCATATAAGCATAATAAAGTAAATAACATAAAAGCATAATGAAGTATGTAGCATAAAAGCTTAATAAAGTATATAGCATACAAGCATAATGAAGTATATAACATAAAAGCATAATAAAGTATATAGCCTAAAAGCATAATGAAGTATGTAGCATACAATCATAATGAAGTATATAACATAAAAGCATAATAAAGTATATAGCATAAAAGCATTATGAAGTATGTAGCATAAAAGCATAATGAAGTATATAGCATAAAAGCATAATGAAGTATATAGCATAAAAGCATAATGAAGTATGTAGCATACAAGCATAATGAAGTATATAACATAAAAGCATAATAAAGTATATAGCATAAAAGCATAATGAAGTATATAGCATAAAAGCATAATGAAGTATGTAGCATAAAAGCATAATGAAGTATATAGCATAAAAGCATAATGAAGTATATAGCATAAAAGCTTAATAAAGTATATAGCATACAAGCATAATGAAGTATATAACATAAAAGCATAATGAAGTATGTAGCATACAAGCATAATGAAGTATATAACATAAAAGCATAATAAAGTATATAGCCCAAAAGCATAATGAAGTATGTAGCATAAAAGCATAATGAAGTATATAGCATAAAAGCATAATGAAGTATGTAGCATAAAAGCATAATGAAGTATATAGCATAAAAGCATAATGAAGTATATAGCATAAAAGCTTAATAAAGTATATAGCATACAAGCATAATGAAGTATATAACATAAAAGCATAATGAAGTATGTAGCATACAAGCATAATGAAGTATATAACATAAAAGCATAATAAAGTATATAGCCTAAAAGCATAATGAAGTATGTAGCATACAAGCATAATGAAGTATATAACATAAAAGCATAATCAAGTATATAGCATAAAAGCATAATGAAGTATATAGCATAAAAGCATAAAGAAGTTGAAGTCTTGAGTCGGACAGCACAGTTCTCATCAATGATTAATTATCGGATCGTTTTTTCATCCGCATTTTTTCATGTTCAGTTTTGATCAATATTACACATATATATTTTATTGGAAATCATATAATAAAAATAAGTTTTTCATAAATGCTTTGAAAACTGTGATGCAATCACATTTGAATTTTTTTGTTGTTGTTGTTCACCCACTTTAATAACCGTACATAACTGTGATGTCTGTGGTTGTGAGGGACTAAGAGGGCCACGAAAAATAAGATCATCAGCATTTCGTGTTTCACTGTATTCAGAAATGTGTTTTTGGGCTTCTGTTGCTAGAAGTTCAGCTTGTCTCGTGTGTGTTTGCCTTTAGGTAACCCAGCAGCTGAAGGCGCGATTCCTCCCGAGTCCTGTGGTCATTAAAAAGCGTATTGAAGGACTTATTGAGAGAGAATACTTGGCAAGAACACCAGAAGATCGCAAAGTGTACACATATGTAGCATGAAGGAGCGAAGGTGAATCTGGCATGAAAGAGCGAGTGAGAGTGAGCAAGCAAGCATCGTTTTTGGGACTTTGTCACGCATCTCACATGGGATTTTATTTTATGTCCTTTTTTTTTGCCTTTGTTGTCATTCGTACTGGGAATAAACTGAGAAGAAAAGCTTCACATTCTAATGAACTTGTTCGAAATTGTTCTTACCGATTCCCACAAGGCTTTCCACTGGATTAGATTCAAAGCTTTTACAGAAGGTCTTGGTCTCTATGAGAGAATTGATGTTTTTTTTTCGTGTCTGTCCAACCAAATTAATAAATTAAGTCACAATGACCCATCATTGGATTTAATTAAGACCATTCATGTCATTTGGAAATTCCTTCTGTTTTTAGTTTTCCTCTTCTGTGTGTGTAAGCGAGTTTGGTCCATGGCACCTTATAGTTAGTTCAGGTCCTCATCTCTGCCTGCGGCCGCCTGTGCCTCGCTGTCAGGGCACCGGAGTGGACACAGGTGGACTTGCACCGCATTCAAAAAGGTGGCTTGGCTGTATTTTTTCCCTTGCAGGTTTTTATTTTATTTTATTTTTTTCCTTTTTTTTATGATGTCTGACATGGCCAATTGTAAGATGACTTAAGTGTTTTATTTTAAAGGAATTCTTTTGAATGCAGTTTGAACAGGTATGGGGGCAGTTTGGGTTTTCAGCATTATTATATTTCAATGTGTATAAATTGTAAAATAATTGTTATTGTACTCAATGCTGAAGTGAACTGTACAGGGCCTTGTTTTCATCAATAAATGTAGAAAAAGAACGGGAAAAAAAACAATAAAAGTATTGGCCGTTTTGGGTCAGACTGTTCGTCTTGCTGTAGTCTTCACAGTGGAGGATCCTGGGAGTCAGGACATGAAAGAAGCGACACGACAGCTGTGTGAAATTACACATTTCTGTTCACACAACATCATTCTTGTTATTCACATATAAACATTGAATAACGTGCATGCATAGAGTACATCACATATGGCACATAAGTTTCCACAGGAACTAATAATGTTTGTTCTCACACATGAAAGCATTGATCAGTGTTTGACTTTTTTTTCTTCAGAAGACTGCTAGGTTGTTATGGATTACATTTACATTGCCTTTATTCATTTTGAAGCATGAACGTTTTGGTTGCATAGGCCTTCAATAGGACAAACTGTATGTGACATCATCACATACCATTCACCCTTCATGGTTTTATTTCAGTTAGCCTAATAGCTGGTTTGATTTGCATTGAGAGATGATCTTATGGAAAGAACCCCATGTCAATCTCTTGGTATGGGGAATGGTGTGTGATTTTAATTCTAAAGTGCAAGGGAACTTTATCAGGATGCAGAGTATCCTTATTAGGGGCCAAGCACTGAAGGTGCGGAGGCACCTATTGTATCTGTTCCTGTTCTTCTTATTATTATTCCGACTGGGCGTCTTTGGCAGCCCATAGACCCGATTTGCGGGAAAGTTGTTTTGGTTTGACATTCTGATAGAGGACAGTCCCAACATTAAATACATCAATTTTGGTGTCTCTAACTCATTCCCTCTCAGCGCCACCACCTGTCCAAATTTCACTTTTATTATGATAATATTGGACCGTAAGGCCCATCAACAAACTTCTTTTTTCCCCTGATTCCTGAGCTCATGACGATTCGAATTGCAACCTATGACGTCATTTTCCGTCAAAAAAATGGCCGCCATTTTGAATTGTTAAAAAAATGTTTGCTCATAACTTCTGAACGGTTTGTCAAAAAATCATAAACTTGGTCTTGTTAGATTAAGGGCGTCATGCCGAGTCGACTGATATCCCAGATCGGCCATTTTGGCTGTCGGCCATTTTGAATTATGTGCTAAAATGCTGTATTTTTTGAACAAATTGTTATGAAACTCCGTATGGGTCATCAGTACGATGCCCTTAAGGAGCCTGAGAAGTTTCAAAACAGCGCCACCTAGTCGTAAAATTTAAATTTCAAATGCGTATAACTCTGGCTTTTGTTGACTTATTTTTACGGGAGTCATCTTGTTGGATTCCTGAATCCTTGCTGCCCGAGTCCAACGATACCAAACATGCTAGGTTTCGTCTTTTTTCACATAAATATCGATAACTCCGAATGAAAGAGATATTTTCACCAAAATTGGCACACGGATGTAAGGGCTCACTCTATGGACACGTAAAAAAATGGTGGGACTGAGCCTCTTGGTCACGCTCATAACAGAACAAAACGTGAAAGTGCCATTGAATTCAATACAGTTTTGTGATTTAAAGCTAGGGTAAACGATTTCAAAGATTGTTCATTATTAATATCTTCGTTTATATGCTGGTTATAATTATACAGTACAATCCTAACAATATGAATAGAAAAAAGAATGAAAAAAAATCCATTCACTCTATTGGCTGTACAAGTTGACCAATGTAAGCTGTGCAGCCAGACAGCTTACATTGGTCAACTGCTCTCATCCAATCACCAGCTCCACTTGAAACTCCGCCTGGTGCTCGCATCTCCAACCCAACCGCACCCGACCCCCGCCCCCCTCCTTACGCGAGCAAGTGCAGCTGACAGACAGTCTATGGTAGCTAGCTGAAGTAGCGCCATTTCAGCACTGGATAAAGCATTGGATAAAAATATAAACGGCCCCTGCTTGCCCCTACTGTAAAGTTTGGATGAAAGAGGAAGTATGTGGAGGAAACAGCGGAGATAAAAAAAAACAAAATGTGACGCTTGGACTCTAGGTAGGATAAATATAGGGTCCAACATTGACCGTTGGAGGAAGCTTCAGGGAGATCTGGCACTGAAAACCGACTGACACGGGCACGGCTGACTTTTTGTTGAGCAGGTAAACATTTATTTATACTTTTATGTTGTGACGTGTGTTACATAGCTTTTTATCAGTTTGTCAGTTTTATCAGTTTACCATCATGCTGCTGGTCGGCATTGGCAATATTAGCCGTTTAGCATCGCCGATCACGGGTCAAAGTAATTATATTTCTAAAAGTGCTTGAATATATTTCAGTATGCCTAGCGGGTTTCTGTTCGAGCCGATCGGAATTTGAACAATATGTGCTGTGTGCTGCTATAACAATTACTCAAAACCTTAGAAGAACATTTCATGTGTTGCTAGTCTTGCGTTGTTGACGTGAACTCATTCGTGACATAGCTCAGCGATCAGGTAGCACAGAGGGGAGGGGTGTGTATGTGTGGAGGGGCGGGATGAGTTTTTTAAAACTTCCCTTCCGTCTCAGGCTTTCTCGACCGATTTTCAACATCGTATACCATATCTTTAACAAATGCATTGGTGTAGCATTATGAAACTCAGTGTGTGCCATAAGCAGCATGCCCTGAAGGTACTCAAAATATTTTTAGACAGCGCCACCTGTTGGTCAAAAGTTATAATTAATTTCCTAAAATGCTAATAACTTTTGTATAAATGTGCCTATTGTAATGACGCTGATCTTAATAGATTCCTTGGGTTATGCCGGAAACATAGATACCAGGTTTGCCATAATTAGCCAAACTTTCTGTCCGCCATCTTTATTTTATTTTTTTAAACTTCTTTTTTGAACTTCCGTTGGCCCGATTTTCACCAAAATCATATCATCTCCAGACCAATTAAAGTTCTGGATTTCGTGACAATAGACAAAATCATTTTCGTATACCACAGCATCAGTTGAAGCATGCTACCAAAATTACTTTTAGGCTTAATCTCTGAAATGCCTTCACATTTTGACACCAAACTTTGTATGTCATTGTCACCTCACTCTGATCACAATGTATCGATTTCATAACTGCGCCACCTATTGGTCGAAAGTGATAAACCATTAAATAATTTATAAGTTACTGTATAAATAATTTAAGCCATTTTTCCCTAATTCATCTTTAAATGTCTTTACTTGCTCCTTGCTGCTGTTGGTCTGAAACTCTCCAGCCATGTTGGCGTCTTGTCGTCTGCTTTTGTGCTTGGCCCCGTAATGGCTGCTTGCAGCTATATTTGCCTTATTATTATTATTGTAGCCTATATATGTGACTTTTTATTTGAAAAAAGGAAAAACGCCTCTGTTATAGGCTCATTGAATGCTTTTGTGAGTTTGAGTGTGTGAGAGAGTGTGTGTTTAACACATTTAGAATGTTGTACAGGATCCCCCCTTTATTTGTGTACATGACATGCATTGTGTTGGATCTATTGGATTGTTTGTTTTTGTTTTTTGACAAAAAAAAAGTTAATGAGCGTCCCTTATTTTGCCACACTGTGCGTGACACTCAATATCTCAATTTTTTAGCAGAACAAAAATATCAATCCAAGTGAATTGATGCTCACATACATTGATATTCCAAGTGTTTCTCTCTCACACACACACACACACTCGTCTCCGATGACAGCATCTGCTCGGGTTCAGACCCCTCTCTCGACTGTTATTGTGAGGAGCCCTTCCCCCGACTCAGTCTCTGTGTTCTCGAAAGACACTTCTAGTAGCGACTCCATCTAAAAGATCGGTTAGCTTGATATTTTAGGTTTATAGTTTATGGTGCCTCATCATCAATGATGAACGCTGAAGTGACGTCAGCGTGAACTCGACTCCTCGAACACAAGCGGGTTTGAACGACGCTCGCCGAAGACCTCGAGCATGTTTACAGCGGGGTTTGCGCTTGGGTAAACGCACATTATGCTCCTCCGACAACCTCTTCTCTTCACGGGTAGGACGGAGGATGAGGCGGCGGACTCGGGCGCGGACACTGCGGGGTGAGTTAGCGGAAAAAGCTAAAGATAAACTCACTTTTGTTTGCGTCTCTAAGGGGAGAAACACGGTAACCGACAGCAGCCGAATGCTTTATGACGTCAGCAACAAACGGTACACTGTAACAATACAAATAACTTTTTACCTTCTCAGTATGCGCCGTATAATGTTATTTAATCAAACAGTAATCCAATTATTTAATAATACATATTATTAAATCTATTTAATCAAATAGTAAAGCATGGCATTACGGCTACAAAATCTAAATCCCACTACTACTCATTTGTATGCAACCTACTAAGAGCAATTTGTTTCGATTGAATGAACATTTGAATTCAACATTACACTTCACAATAAGGTTCTTTAACATTAGTTGACTTTAGAATGGCTTGATCTTCAGCATTTATTAATCTTAGTTAATATTAATTTCAAAATGTACTAATAAGTTGTTAAAATCAAATGTTACATTTGTTAACATTAGTTATTGCACTGTGAACTAACATTTACACCATTTACATTTACAAAGATGAACAATGTAACAAATGTATTGCTCATTGTTAGTTCATGTTAATTAATACATTAATGTTAACTAATGAACCTTATGCTTTTTGTTAAGTGTTACCAATTAAACCTAATTAAAATGTTTTTTAATTTTTGTTTGATTTCTGGGACACAAATGAAAATAGTTAAAATTAAAATAGTTTCATGAACTTTAGGTCATAATAGGGTTATTGCTGCATAAGCTGATGCACCATGCTAAAGGATGGATGTCATTAGAACAGTATTAAACCCATTATAATAAGTGATTTTGGTTTCACTTTATTTTGATGGTTCGTTTAACACATTTTGTTATTTGTCTATACTAATTCTCATTATTAGAGGGTTAGTAGAGTATTAGTAGACTGGCAGGGTTTGGGTTAGAATAAGTTGACATGAAGTTTCAAAGTTACTCAAGAAAGTTCAACAGGGACCATCAAAAATACAGGGTAACACTTTATTTGGAGTCGACTTTACACATTCTACTAACTTTAAATAACTTTGGAACGTCAATGTCAACTTGCTCTCATTAGAGTATTAGTAGACTCTCTGCTTAATATCTGCTATCACTTTATTTTGATGTTTCTCAACAGACATTATACTGATTATGAGTAACTTGGCAACTACAAGTCAACTTATTCCCCGAACCCACAACATACTGACAGTCTACTAATACTCCAGTTGACATGTAGTTGCAAAGTTACTTATAGTTAGTAGAATGTCTAAAGTGGACTATCGAGATAAAGTGTTAATACCATGTTTTTCTTCTTTCTTTAGATCTGACTGCGGTAAAATGTCATGCAGTAGCAGCAGCAGTAAGTCCATTTTCCATAAATTACATTCAATATGAGCATGTGATTCAGCCAGATCTGCTGTGATATGTTCCTGTCTACCTGTTGCACAGCTGGGCTCAGTGTCCGGCCCGGGTCAGGAAGAGCGCCTCCTGGTCACCCTGCACCTGCTCACCAACCCCGGGGACTCGCTCCTGCTCCAGCTCACCCTGGACCGCCTGCTCCGCTGGGTCCGGCCCGGTCTGCGCCTCTTCCGGGTATCTGAGCGCGCATGTCCCCTTCAGGAGGGCGCCAGGACTGACCTGTGCCCCGTGGACGGCTTCCCCTCACTCGCAGTGACCATGTTCCTGCACGAGGCTTTCGGGGAGGAGCGTATCCTCAGGGTGCTGGACTTTCTGCAGCGCCCGCCCTGGCAGATCCACCACGCGGAGAACTTTAGCGCTAACTCCCCGGCCAGCACCCCACTGAGGCCCTACCTCCTGCCCAGCCGGGACTTCTCCAGCCTGGGTGCGGGGATGCCGGTGTGGGGAGTGCGGACGGTGCACTACGGGGAGGAGGTGGTGCGAGTGACCCTGCACAGCACCTATGATAACTTTGAGGACAGCGTGCGTTTGTACGAGACGGTTCTGCGGAGGAGGGTGGAGGAGCAGAAGCCCGGGTTCGTCTGGTTCACCCTGCTCTCAGAGCAAGGCTTCAGGCTGCAGTTGGCCATCAAGCAGCTCTCGCCAGGGAGCGGGTGCAGCCGTGCTGCTCCGCCGTGCTGCAGTTCAGCGTGGGAGAGATTGGACAGCTTGTACCCCTGCTGCCCAACACCTGCTCGCCCATCAGCTCCACCCGATGGCACACTGAAGACCTGGATGGCAACAAGATCCTGTTTCAGGTGGGTCACGGGAATGCGCTCTGGTTTATATCCCTCTTATACTGGCAAACCATTATATAAAACAACATCAAACCAATAGGGTTCTTTAATATATGATATTTGACTTAAATTTACTCTAGTCACTACAGCCAGCTATATACACTCACCTAAAGGATTATTAGGAACATCATACTAATACTGTGTTTGACCCCCTTTCGCCTTTAGAACTGCTTTAATTCTACGTGGCATTGATTCAACAAGGTGCTGAAAGCATTCTTTAGAAATGTTGGCCCATATTGATAGGATAGCATCTTGCAGTTGATGGAGATTTGTGGGATGCACATCCAGGGCACGAAGCTCCCGTTCCACCACATCCCAAAGATGCTCTATTGGGTTGAAATCTGGAGACCGTGGGGGCCATTTTAGTACAGTGAACTCATTGTCATGTTCAAGAAAACAATTTGAAATGATTTAAGCTTTGTGACATGGTGCATTATCCTGCTGGAAGTAGCCATCAGAGGATGGGTACATGGTGGCCATAAAGGGATGGACATGGTCAGAAACAATGCTCAGGTAGGCCATGGCATTTAAACGATGCCCAATTGGCACTAAGGGGCCTAAAGTGTGCCAAGAAAACATCCCACACCATTACACCACCACCACCAGCCTGCACAGTGGTAACAAGGCATGATGGATCCATGTTCTCATTCTGTCTCATTCGCCTAATTCTGACTCTACCATCTGAATGTCTCAAAAGAAATTGAGTCTTCAACTGTCCAATTTTGGTGAACTCTTGCAAATTCTAGCCTCTTTTTCTTATTTGTACTGGAGATGAGTGGTACCCGGTGGGGTCTTCTGCTGTTGTAGCCCATCCGCTTCAAGTTTGTGTGTGTTGTGGCTTCACAAATGCTTTGCTGCATACCTCGGTTGTAACGAGTGGTTATTTCAGTCAAAGTTGCTCTTCTATCAGCTTGAATCAGTCGGCCCATTCTCCTCTGACCTCTAGCCTCAACAAAGCATTTCGCCCACAGGACTGCCATATACTGGATGTTTTTCACACCATTCTTTGTAAACCCTCGAAATGGTTGTGCGTGAAAATCCCAGTAACTGAGCAGATTGTGAAATACTCAGACCGGCCCGTCTGGCACCAACAACCATGCCACGCTCAAAATCGCTTAAATCACCTTTCTTTCCCATTCTGACATTCAGTTTGGAGTTCAGGAGATTGTCTTGACCAGGACCACACCCCTAAATGCATTGAAGCAACTGCCATGTACCGTTTGTTGATAAGAAATATATATATAGAAATATATAGAAATATATAGAAATAAATATATAGAAATATACATTTAAGTGAAATTACTGAACTTAAATATACAAGCTTGATAAAAATGGTCATTTTAGAAGAAAATTTCAAATGGCATTTAGAGCCTTTTGCATCTGAACTCTTCAAATATTCCCCCATTGCATTATTATACATTATATTCAACATTATTGTAGTTTAATGTAGTACTGACACTAAAACACTGTAGTACTGATTTAAAACACTGTAGTACTGATTTTTTTTTTGTCACAGTAATTTTCATTTTGTATTTCCATATTTTGTGGTGCGAAACACCTAATTATATATATATGTATATATACACATATATATATATATATATATATATATATATATATATATATATATATATATATATATATATATATATATATATATATATATATAGGTTAAGCTATATAGACTATATATACTGTATATTTTTATTAAAGTCAAGTCACATGGCTGGGGAAATTAACACAATGAAACAATGAAGTTGACTTTCTGAACTTGCCTTGTTACTTTGGTAAATCCCATAAAGTTTTAGATGTCCCTTATGCAGAGTTAAAGTAAAGTCATCACTTTTATTTCTATAGTGCTTTATAAAAATACAGATTGTTTCAAAGCAGCTTCTCAGTGATAAACAGGAAAATACCAATCAATGATGCAAACTTGTGTCGAGTTCAAATTCTGCTATAAAGCAGTTCTAAAAAAAGCAATATTCTGTTCGTTATTCAGTTCAGTTCAATAACCGTGTAAAGTTCAATTATGAAATTAATTCCATTCAGCTATGAGCAGCTGGACAGAAGACAATAGTGTCATTATTAATTTTGAGTCAGTTTAATGTTGATTCAATTTAGTTCAATGACAGGGTCACAAAATTTGTCATTTCTGAAATAAACTCTAATCAGATATTTTGTCTAGTTATTTTGTCAAAAAGACCAAGTCAATTCAAGTGGAAGTTTGTATATGCTGCAGGTTGTGGTATATGCACAGTGTATAGCTTGATAATTCATATTGTAATATATGTCAAGCATTATTGTTTAAAGGGACACCCAAAATGAAAAGTCTGGCATCATTTACTTATGCCGCTTTAAACCTGAATGACTTTCATCTGCACAACACAAAACAAGACACTTTAAAGAATGCTGGTAATCTGGTTAATTTTGATATAATTTTCCTAAGTTTATCTGCTACATATTAAGATTGTTTTGAAATTGTCAGCTTATCCCACACTGTGACAAACTACACTGGCTGAAAACATGGAAAAAAATGTTATATTTTGTACTTGCATTTACTTATATTTTAAGTTGATGTATCTGTTCAGAAATATTCCTAACCCTTACCCCAACTCCACCCATTAGGAAATTGTATGTTTTTAAAGAAAGCCTTTTGTTCTAAAACAGCAAATAATTTAGAAATAATTGATCAAATATATAAAAGCCATGATGCCAAAATGAATTGATTTGATCAATAAATAATAAATACATAGTAATTTAAACATATTCCTTTGTTCCATTACATTCTTTCAATTTAAATTCAAAATAACTCACAATATAATGCACATCTTTTAATTCAGCTCAAAATATTTTACATCGGGTAAAATATTTTTTTCTTCTTCTTTCTTTCTTTGCCGACCTCTTGTGGAAAAACAATATATATAACATGATATTTCATGACTCTAGCCACTAGATGGCCTAATAGCTCTGTCTATATGGAGCAAATGAGCTGTTCCTCTGGGTCCTAAAATCAGTTTCTCTTCAAGATTTATTCAGATACACATGTAGACATAAAATAATATCTTGGTAAAGTTTTAGCATTTTTAGTTTGAATTTTGAGCATTTTTACGTGTTTCTATGCATACTGAAACATTCCTCACATTCAGTTCATTCCTCTCAGGGGGTCAAATTGACCCGCGAAGGAAGGATTTGTTACTTTTTTTGTTACACAAAACTCCTCGAATCCATTGAAATTTTTCATGGTTCAAGTGCGATAAAAGTCATTCAATTCAGGGTACTGATTAGGGCACTCAATAAAACTAAAAAAAAAACAAGTTTTAAATATTTACCCTCATCCATATAGAAGCATGAGGATAATCAGTTACACAAACATACTAAACAAATGCAAGTATAATGCACCATTATAGATAATTTTACTTTTTGTATGGAATGACTTTGGAATTGCTTTAGGGTAAATCAAATAGTGCCAGCATTTTTTTACTGATTAATGTTCCTTAAAAGTGTGAATTGTGTTGAACTGATAAAGCGTGGCCTCTTCTGCAGGTTAGCGCCCCAGCTCAAGCCCAGGCGCTCCACACGTCTGCGTTTCCCCTGAGCTGTCCCAGGACGCATCTGAGGAACGGGGAACGAGGAACCCCCTGCAGGAGGCCGTCCCGTGTGAGGGAGCAGCCTGTGGGACGGTCTCCTCGAGGGTTGAGGTCAGTGGCGGGATCAGACGGCACCTGCAGCACTCCTCCGGGAAGCTCCTGTTACTCGTCCCAGCGCAGCAGCCCGGCGGGCCAGTCCATGAACTGGTGTGAGCCGGCGGGACCCTCAGACACCTCCACATCATGCCTTCTGCTGGAAGAGGAGGAGCCTGAGACCAATGTGGACACGGGTTGTGCTGTAGGGGTGTCTGCGCTGGTGACCCTGTCCCGAGACCTGAAGCATGTGCTGTCTGAGCCACAGTGGACCTCTGACACGGCGAAGCGCAGAGTCTCTGCTCCAGAGTCGCCATCCACACACACAACCAGAAGAGTTCTTCATTTGACCACTACCATTGGAAAAGCAGCACATATTTACATGAATGCATTTGCCAGGTGCTTTTATCCAAAACGACTTTAGGCCCCGATATAAATTCTTTTCTGTTGTTTACTCAAGGGTAAAAAGCAGTTAGCGAACATCCCGAAACCACCCGTGCTGCTGAGAGCAGCGTCAGATGAATATGCAAATATGTGCTGCACGCTATCCTCTCAATAGCAAAATACACACAACAAAAATGACAGAGGTGAGAAAACAGTGGTCGAGAAAGCATCTAATCATAGCGATCTGGATATGCACTCCAGTAAAGTCCCGTCACCTTTATTAATAGCACTTTACACAACAGACTGCTTAGAAGCAAGCAGCTATACAGTATTAACATGGAAAAAATAAGAATTACAACTTAATTTTCTACTATATAGCAGTGTGTTCATGTTTTTACCATAGACTGTAAAAAAATATGGACAAAGCGTCTGTGACGTCACCCATAGACTCTCTGAAGAACGGGTTTCAGGCTGTTTATGGAGGGTATGGGCAGCGCCATACTGGAAAATCTTGGGAAATACAAAATACAAAAGTTCAGAAAGGATACAGAGGTGGTATGATGTGTTGTGTCAGATCATGGCCGAGACGTCAAATTCACTCGGTGCAGCCCGTTATCAGCTGTCAATCAAAGTTAACCGCCCTTATTTGTCATTCATTTTATATCTAAATATGATCTAAACTAACGAGTTAGAAAATAATTCACCCTCTCACAGTTGTCAGGCACGCGGAACATATTGAAGATTACAATAAAAGTCCATGGGACCAACCTGTAAACATCTGAATTTATGCTGTGAAAATGGACATTTTAACATGACGTCTGGATATTTGCTCCCTTTTGGGACCTCCCTCTAGCGGATTTTAGATGTATTGCAGTTTTTCGCACTTCCGGGTAGGTTTCATTTTTCAGATTAGAATGTTGCCGCTTGGTTTTTACTCGTGTTTGACCTCACTGACACTGAATTAACTGGAGAAGATTTTCATGGGCGGAGCCTCTGCACACACACACACACACTATTACATCACTGCCAGAAGGCGTAGCCTCTGCACACAACACACACGCACTTATTACATCACCGCCACCAACCAATGGTGGTTAGTTTACCAGCCAGAGCAAACTTCTGCCTCAAGACAGGTTTAAGTGTCTGTAAATCTGTCTTGAACTTCTAAAACAATCTCCAAACTAATTTGGTTTTGGCCTGATTTGTTTCGAAATGATGTCACACCAGTTCATTCTGCGATTCACGCTCGAAGTGCATCGGGGCCTTTATAGTGCATTCAGTTTGTTGTATCAGTCCATGCATTCCCTTTTCATGGTTGATTATCTAATAGGCCTATCAATATATGATCATTTAATATAATTTCTTAATTGTATTTTATCTTTTGGATAGGCTATAATAGCGGAGTTAAACACACTCCTGAAGCCGCTGATCGAGCTCTGATTGGCTCAGGTTTGTGAAGGAAACTCTGCTGTAGTGCATGAGCCAAAGACGAGTCACTTGTTTAAGTTGTAAACAGACGTATAATAGCTGGTAAAGTTAGCAGGTTTTATGTTTTTCTGTACACAAAGCACTGTATTTGTCTCAGAACAGTTTTATAGTATGTCCACTAAATTATTATTACCACTAAAAATTAAATCTCAGCAAGAAAAAGAAAAATACTTTTTTAGAGTGTATTTTGATATTGGACTGCAATTTTACAAAAAATGTATAATTAAAAATGTTGTACTTTGTATTCCATTCCAGTTATTACATGTGAAATAATGTAATCTGTATGTTGGTTTCAAACTAATTTAATAATTATGTATGAGGGATGTTTGGAATAAACTAGAGAAGTGTTGTTTTCTTAAATAGACTGAAATAATTCTGTCTGTAATCAGTTTCTTTTTCTTGGCTGTTTACATCTGTTCCTCTTTCTATGCTTATGCTTTTCATATTAGTCTAAATGTGCTGTGTGCTGATATTTTGACTTTCCACCTGTTTTATGAGGCTGTGTGTTCGCTAGATCTGGGGTCTCGCTGCCATTGAAGAACGTTAGTCTGGAGGATGCTTGGAAGGCCTTCACTTCATATGTTCATGCCGGGCTGTCTCATTCAGTGTTCAGTGTTCAGGAGGAGTACTCAACATCACTCATTGGTGCACCAAAGCTGAATTTATTTGGTTAAAAATATAGTAAAAACAGTAATAATGTAAAATTTCTTTACATTTTAAATATATTCACATGACCTTTCAGAAATCATTCTAATATACTGTTTTGCAGCTTATTTCAATTAATGGTAATCAGTCATTAATAATGGTTATTATTTTACAATGCTGTTTTTGTTGCTTAATATTTTTGATTTTTGACTTTTTAATAAAGATTCTTTGATAAATAGAAAGTTCAAAAGAATAGCATTTACTTGATATATATAAATCTTTTGTAACATCATTAATGTCTGTCGTTTGAATCAATTTATTAGCGTCCTTGCGGATACTATTAGTTAAAAGTATTAATTTATTTTTATTTTTTTAGATCAAACATTTGAATGAAAGTGTATCACAGTTTCCCAAAAATTTTTGAAGCAACTTTTTTTCCACGTCCTCCTGTAGTCAATCATTTTTATCCCTTAAGAATCATCTTTGATCACCAAAATAACATTCATTTCTTCATGCTTTAAAATGTCTTGAATGTAACTCGACACCCTTGCCTCATTTAATACATGCCGCTCTATGAATATGTAAATGAGCCCCGCCTCCACTCACTCACAGCAGCTCAGAGATCCACTGGTTGATGATCACACATTGATCTGATTGGTTACGAGGTCATTTGTGCAGGTTTAAAGGAACAATATGCAAGATTTTTGTAATAAAATATTTAAAAACCACTTTCATAGTGATATATTTCATGCAGTTGTTATCCCAAAAGTTTCCAAGGATTTGTAAATCCAAAGAAATTCCAGTTTTTAATAAAGGCTCGTCCCTGGTCACACCGCTGTTGTGTTATTCAGTCATCATGGTTCATGATTGGCGAAAAAATCTACAGAAAATATAAAAAAACTGAAACAGATCAACTTAGGCATCAATACCGGTGTGGCGTTTTCAAGATTGAGAGAGCTATTTATTTATTTATACACTACAGTTATATTGCATTTTGTTTGTACTTCAGTAACGCTGAATAAACACTTATTGGCAGTGAAATTAAGTAGCCTATGTGTTACAGAAAAATATTTAGCCATTACTTGCAAATACTGTGGGTTCATTCAAATGTACTTTTAGTGCGATGGTTTAAAATGTGTAAAACTGCAGCATTAACCCTCTAAATCATTTGACAAATAGTCACATATTAGTAATAGACTATAGCATTACATTTCACATTCCTGGCAGCTTATTTATTACGATGACATAACATAGTGTCATCAAATGTACAGGGGATACAAAACTAATTTATTGGCTGATTCTATACATCTCTAGATGGTGAAAACGACTTCTCCCATCGCTCCACTCTCCTTCATAGCCTCATCAAGCATAGTATTTGTTATTGTTTTGTACATATTGTAGCTTTAAGGAGACAATACTCTGCTTTTGACATCTTGATTTTCATCACAGGTTGACTTTAAAAGGGTGGTTGATTGCGATTTCACTTTTTTCATTTTAAATCGTGTGTAATGTTGCTGTTGGTGCATGAACAGTATCTGCAAAGTTGCAGCGCTGAAAGTTCAGTGTTAGCAGAGATATCGTCTTTTAAAAATCAGGATGTTTAATGCCAACAAAAACGACTCGATTGGGACTACAGCTGGGTTTTAACGTCATTAACCCACACATTTGCATCAACCCTCCCTCCGGAATATGCAAAAGAGGGCATAGCCATATTTCTGCGGCTCGTACGAGTGTGTTATATTCACCAGCTGTCAGGTATTCTGTGTTCAGGCTTCTCACGGAACAATGTACTTCGTCAACAATAGATACAATTTATGTTTGATTATGTTCCTGAAAATTACGATAATAATCTAGCTCTCTGTGCTGTGCATTTACAAAAGACAGCTTCCAGAATCTCCACGAATTCAACACCTGATTCAACAAGAAACTGTTACTAAAACATGAAGCAGTTCCAACTTTAAAACCAGAGGCAGCAGTTGTTGGGCCACAACCTGTAAGTAGGCTAAATAATTAAAAACGTATTTGCATGTATAATTTCAGATGTAATGTTTTAGTTTTATCAAATGCCAGCGCTGGCTTTATAGCCACTTAGTTATGCTATTTCCTGTCTTTGACAAGCGCGTACAAACATTTTGAACTTAAATTTGTATATGTACTAATTTTGTAAATGTATTTTCATGTATATATGTAAGCAATAGATACTCAAGAGCAAGTGCTGTATCGTGAATAAGTAACGGCTCAAGAGGTTGCAGGCACTCCGCTTCGCGTTGTGCCTAACAACGCCCTTGAGCCGTTACTTACTCACGATACAGCACACTCTCAGTATCTTATTGCTTACATATATACATGAAAATACATTTACAAAATTAGTTGCCACACAATATTTAAGTAAAAAACAATGTTAGTGCAACTTTCTTGAAGTAAAATCACTAAAAGCCTACCTCGTCCCCGAGTGTGAACAGCAACAACGTTCCAATGTGTAAAATGCATGAAAGCTCAAATAAAAACAACATAGAACCGCAGTGTTGCGCAGCGATCAATAGAACCGTTGGGTGAAGCAGTCGTAGCCAGTGTTTTATCGTGAATAAAGCACAGCTCTTGACCAATCAGAATCAAGGATTCGAACTAACCGTTTATATATATATATATATATATATAATATATATATACTTGTTATTTTTCAATTTGATCAAGAACGTAAACCAATGCCAATGCTGTTTGTGTATATAGTAGCCAGATGGTTTGATGCTATTTTGTGTAAGACAAACGTGTATAAAGTATATATACTAAAAAATATAGGCAAATTACCATTTAGAAACGTTTAGTACGTTTAGCCTGGTTCACACGGCAGGATTATCAGGCCGATTTTAGCCCCGATTCACCCCTTCCGACAATCTTAAGGATGCTCTGATTATCGTAAAATAATCTGATCAGATATTCCTGCCGTGTGTGGTGTGTTAAGACTGCTCTCGTCTGCTTGGAAGGATGCCGGGACCGCTCTGATCTCAAATCGGGGATATCCAACATGTTGGATTTTTTTGGCCCGATTTCTCCTTGGTGTGGTGTCCCCGGGCACGAACGAGCACGCAGCCTCTGAACTGTGGCGTGTAGCCAATCAGAAAGAAACAAAATCAAAACAGCCGTGCCCGGCGATATGGCGCACCAGAATGTCTGGTGGTCCGGTTCTTTTGAGAACGTTTTTTCCGTTAAAAACAAACTACACACTATCGCCACTGCATCCTCTTCGTCCGCCATGATTGTTTACTCTGAAGTCACGTTTGATCACAAGGGATTTTGAGAGATTTTCCGTCTGACCTGGGAATGCTCGGGAGTCAAATCCGTTCGTGTGTGATGTGTTGATTTTGCCGTGTGGCTGTACGACCAAAATAGACCCATGATTTTATTATCGCTGTGTGTGGGGTCTCTCTAACCTGGCCCTAGCCAGATGAATATCGCTCCGCCTAGCTCCACTCATCCATCTGGAACCGATCCATTGAAATGGCGTTTCAGAAGGCTGGGCCTTATCAAAAATTCTTGCATACGATTGGATAAGCCACGTGTCTGTCATCTTGATCGACGTGCTATTTCAACCACTCACACCGAAGCCAACCCGTGACGCTGATGGGAGCGACGCAGGAAAAAACAAAACAGAATAGCCATCAATCAGCGCAATGTCGGTAAACGATCAATGCCGTCTGTGCCATGAAAATGTGCGGATATAAGGCAACATTATGCACAGCAAACTTATTTTTAACAAAGAAGCCAACCAAAAAAGTATACACGAACGACTTACAGAACTCGGTTTAACATTGTTACAAGTTCAGGTAAGATCATGTCGGATATGCAGTCGGTGCTTTCGCTTTATCTGGCAGACTCGAAGATGCCGTTCTCTGGTGTTCTTTTAATGAAACAATGTTATGTAAATTGGACAACACGGATGAAATAGCAGCATCAATGTTAACGCTTGCTTCCTCGATGCGAGCCGCCATTGTTGTCTGAATCAAAACAGTCTCACGCACGAATCCCTTCTCCACTACGTCACATCTATGATACTCCCGCCCTGCGTCCTGATTGGCTAGGCCATAAAATTGCTTGGAGAAATCACTCTCAATGGGAGAGGTTCCAGATGGATGTGAGTGGAGCTACGGCGGAGCGATATTCATCTGGCTAGGGCCAGGTTCAGGGTCTCTCAGGTTTGGAAAAACCGACCGTCAATTTTAAAATTGTCCCGTGTGAACCAGCCTTAAAGGGACACTGTGTAGTTCTGTAGGTATTTTATTATCTGAAATCAATATTTTTATTCATAAATATGTCCTTAATAGTGTACAAATACCTCTGCAAATTATCTGACTTATCCCCATAAATGAAGAATTTATTATCTTAATTATCATGGGACGGGTAGGTTCACGGAGGCTTCCATGTCGTTCCGCCATCTTGAAAAACTATAATAGCAGAGAGTGTCAAAAAGTACCACCAGCCAAACGCGTTTCTACAACGCGTTTTCGTTCAGACTCAGAGCTAGCGTCACGTGACTGAAAGCATCAGAAACGGAGGAGGAGAGCATTGAGGCGGATTCGCGGTTTAGTTTAGTGCATTGCACTCCTATATTTTTTTTATTTCTCTATTATTTGTAATGTTAATGGCGGACCATACATACGCCGAGCCACAGGAGAAGACCTCGTCGCAAAAAAAGGCCAGACTTGAAAGAAAAAGGAAACGTGACCGGAGATTGCAAAAAACCAGAGTAAATGTCGGGATAAGTTAGCGTTTTCAAGGTGGAAAGAGCTAATGCAGCAGAAAGATTTCAAAAGAGACGCTGAAGTTGCCTGCTTTCTCCTCTGACATGTAAGTTAATGTTACAGTCTTACTTAATTTTTTGTCATTGCTTGGTTGTGTATTTTATTATATAGACAGTATAACATTTATTTAAACAAACTCTTTGATTAATAGCAGCTGAGTAACGTTACTTTACTCAATAGCTGCCATTGTGAAGGTGCTAAAATCAAGGTTTGTAAGTTTACACTTTATAACCTATAAATTCATTAAGAATATAGAGATAATGATTGTTTTTGCATTGTTTGCACACCTAAGGCTATTTCAAGATTTTAGTTTTCTGACATTTTATGTTATTTATCATTTATACTGTGACCGCATTCGAATAATGCAGACGCATACAGTAATTTTGTATGTAGCCTATGGCTATAGTTTCATTTGTGAACATTGGAGAGGGTCAATCCTACTTTGATCGTCTCTTGTAGCTGCCGGGTATCTTTGTCGTCGTTGTGTTGACACTTCGCGCTCCTCGTCGTCCATCTCCTCGCCTAGATCCCACTGATCCACTGCCTCTCTGTCCTCTACCTCTTCCTCTTCCTCTCCCTACTTCTGAATCATCCGATAATGATATCTAACAATCACGTAAGTCAGAAAATATAACGAATAAAGTCGGCATTACTACTAATTACAACAGTTCATGTTTTTCAGTGTCAGCAACTAATACTGTAACATTCATTTGTTTGTTGTGTCACGTTGCTGTTTTTTTATTTTTTAATTACAAACCTGTTCATCCGGAGAGAAACTCGATGAAGTGTTACTACAAGACATCCTGTCATAGCATTTTTGGTACATAACGGCAACCGTAGATGCAGTACGCACTTGAAAAAGCGAGGCGCTGGAGAGCAAAATTCGGTTGAATGCAAAACACTTTTTAACCACTAGATGGGGGTAGATCCCGCACAGTGTCCCTTTAAGAGCCGTGTGTGGTGAGGTTCTGCTTGCCTCTCTTCATCGCCGCTTTCTGGGTCTGATTCTGGCTCATACTTATACTGCAGTATCGACACCATTATTTACATCTGACATGAACACACATGCAACTCTCACCCATAAAAGTAATGGGCATGAAGTTTCCGGAAAATGTGCACTACAGTTTAGCCAATCTCAACACACCGACCCAAACTAACCAATCAGAGCCCACTGCCTGTTTCTGAGGGAGTGGTTTCATAGAATCAGGATGTCAACCGGTCGTTCAAATGACAGAGGAGAAAGCGGTTTACAATAAAGGTGAAATTTATGAAAAATAAGACTTTTAAAAAAAGAAAAACCATGAATACATGTTATATTGCACCCCATAAACACAATCATGCAAAGAAAAAAAGCAGTCAACCACCCCTTTAATTATTCCCAACTTTTGACCGCCAGTGTACTCTCATTGCATACTTTTTCTGTCCTTTTCCCAGACAAAACCTTTAAGCCTTACATTAATTGCACATATCCCAAACGCCTCTTAATATTGTGGATCTAGTCTGACTGCCTCTTCTGGTCAGAGTAGCTCACTATGATGGAGTGGTGTGGCAGCCGATCCATGGCAGCCTCCCTTCCCACTGTCCAGTCGCAGTAATGCTCAGCTTCCTGGGATCAAACCTCCAGTACTGCCGCTCTTTAAAGAAATACAGTTTTCCATCTGGCTGAGTCAAGGCGCCGTTTACCCCTCGGGGAATCCCCTTCCAGTCCCTCAGGGCACGAGGGTAGTACGGCTCAATGCGCAGAGACTCCAAGTTCAGGACGAAGTAGCGGGGCCCTTTGAAGAGCACCATGTGGCCCAGAGGCTGGTAGAAGAAGGCGCAGTCAGGGTGTGAAGGTAAGCCCAGTTTACTGTTCCTCCTGGGAAATCCAGGGTCCAGATCAGAGCCCGAAGTAACGCCACACCCGTCTTCCTACCAGGAGAACAAACAGGGGGATGTGTTGAGAATATGCATCTTAGAGGAACAGCTTACCTAAATGACCTTTACTCACTACAGTATTACCTGTGTTTGGGTAACGGTCTGAACTCCTGAGGTCTTTACCTTTAAAGAAGTAGAGTTTGCTGTCCAGCGGGGAGAAAGCAGCTGCTTCAATAGCCAAGGGCAGCTTCGGCCAGCGAGTCTGTAAGCGCAAGAGGATCGCTCACACTGCCATTAGACACCGTCCAGAAATGATGGCCCTGAAACACCAGCACGGTCCCATTCTCATCTACAGAAAAACAACAGCTTTACACAGTTCGAGGAAAAGTGTTAATGTGTTTATTAAAATGTCCAGTTCTTACCCATGGTGATGGCATCAAAGAAACCCTGGCAGAAGTGAGGTGTGAGGGAACCTCCTGTCGGATCTTGAGGAATCTGCCAATCCTGCATGTCCCATCTCAGAGCCCGTCCTGCCAGCGGCTTCACTGTATCCCCAGGTGGTTGACCTCACACACATGCAGAATGCCAATGTAATTATTACTAATATACTGCCAATGTATATGACACTCTAGTCTAAGTTGTGCCTCTTCAAAGCAAACACACTTCATCAACATGTGTTACGAGTTTCAGGTCTCGTGTTTCCTTCTCTTTGTAATGATGTCATGACTGTTTCTTTTGTGTGTCTGAGTTACTGATGGGTCTGCGCCTGTGTATCATTATACACCTGCGCCTCGTTGAAGTCGACTCCGGATCCACTATAAGGACGCTGAAGCGGAGTATGGCTGGAGAGAGGAGAACCAGTAAACAAGTTTATTTTTCTTTCTTTTATTTAAATTACTTTGTTGGCCATCATGTTAATATTAGTTACCTTCATCTTATTTGAAGTTTGATATATTTTTCTTTATTTGTGATACGTGTTTCTTGAGTCGTTGGATGTTTGTAAGTACTTTAGAAGTAATAAATCGAGGGCTTGGAGCCAGAGGGGCGTAAGTGGCATTTTGGGCGAATATGAGTTCTTTATATCAAAATAAAGGTCTCGGTGAGCTGTATCCAATGGTGTCAAAAAAACCTTTCTGAGATAAACTGTATTGAATAAAGGAACAAAAAGGCGCATCTGACATATTTGACTTTTTTTATTTTAATTTTTTTTAGAACATTGTCATTGTGTTAATATATGCCACACATTTTTTACCTAAATACTCATTCATGTAGGTATGTCTGTGATTGAAATGTTTGTGGTTTAAGGTTATTAATACAGGTGATTGAAATGTGGTCAAAATTTTGTTTTGTCTCTCCTGTAAAGTTTGTTAAAAGTCACTTACGCCCCTCTGGC
The DNA here is from genome assembly GCA_030378365.1 of Hybognathus amarus. Classification (NCBI taxonomy): domain Eukaryota; kingdom Metazoa; phylum Chordata; class Actinopteri; order Cypriniformes; family Leuciscidae; genus Hybognathus; species Hybognathus amarus. Next base: position 137,059 of record JAQIUQ010000446.1, read on the forward strand.
TCCAAGCCCTCGAAATGTAATCGCAGGGTACTCAAGTCTCACGTGTCCTACTTTATGTTGTGAAACCCTTACGTAGCCACTTTTAACAAAAGAATTTGTAAGCACTGCACTGAAAAAAGCGTTATTCTTTCTCTGAATAACCCCATTATTCAGCAATCACAGAAATGCATGGAAGCAAATTAAATCTCTTAAGATCTCAGCAGAGGAGGATTAAACAACAGCTTCACTTATTAACCCGATTGACTTTATTTCTGTCAGACATCTACAGGAGTTCTTATTAAGATTAGGTTTATATGTTGATGTTTTATTGAAAATAATAGTTTGGTTTTAAGTCATCATTATGGTGATCAGTATTTCTCTAGTTGAGTAGTTTGACTTGACTTTTTAACATTAGTTTTTCTCTGGCTGTTGTAACTGTGTTTGTTGTGGCAAGAGAAAATGTGATCAAATTATATTGTCTTCTTGATGATAATGATATAATCATCATACATTGGTCTGTTTCACTGATGCCATCCAGAATTTAATCTTTTGATATGCTACCATTTTGTATTATTATTTATAGCAAGCCAGTAATAAAAAAAAAATAAAAAAAAAAACAATTTGAACTCCAGCATCTATCACACTCAGTCAGACATCAATAAATCAAATTAACATTGATTACAACCAAAAAAATCTGCATATTAATATTAACTATGGTGACATGTTTAATGCCACAATGCAATAGATGAGTTCAGTATGATCCACCCAGAATGCATTGCGGCATGAGTCATGTCACCATTATTGAGATTAATCCACTGTTGTACAATCACAGAACTATTACAATCAATAATGTGAAATTATTAACATGACATCTAAAATAATAGATTCTGAATATGATCAGTGATTCAAACACTACATGATGATCATGTCTTTAGCATCATCAAGTAGCTAATATTTTCTGAACGCAATTTCTCTTGCAGTTCTTGCCATAATACAGTAACAGCAGCAAGAGATAAACTAAAGTTAAAAATCAAACTGCTGATGGTGATCACACTGACGGTGACTTCAAACTAAATATTTTCAAACAAACATTAACATCTAATCCTGTTTGTTCTCAATAAGAACTTCTGTAGACGTCTGACAGAAAGATGCATTAAATGCATTTAACTTTTTTTTTAACTCAACATCTGCCCAACGTTGGATTTAGATGTTAACCCAAATTTATCTGATTGTAATCTTGCCATTCTCCTCTCTTTCTCATTTTCGTTCTTTCTTTATTCTGTATATAAACATTGCTTAGTTTAGTGGAATGTAGCCTACCCATAGTTTCATTTATTATTAAATCTTTACATCCATGCTTTATTGTCTTGGTGTTTGCCGCTCCACAAATCCAAGACAATTAAACACATTTAATGCTGTCTGTTTAATGGATGAACTGGTTCAATTATTGTAATAAAATTCTGCTACAGTCAATTCTGAAACGTACCCCAATATTTATAAGTAATTATAATATGTTGTAATTTATTAGACGTATTTTCCTTTTAAGCTGATTTGCTACACCAGCTTCACCTATTTCTTACTTTGATTCAAAAGCAAATATGGTCACAAGTTTCTGATGTTACCAACAGAGTTCAACAGACTGGCTAGTCTGTTAATAGTATTATCACTTATAAGTAGAATGTCTAAAGTGGACCATCGAAATAAAGCGTTACCAAAAGATTACATTAAATTCACTGTTAGACCTTACCAGGTTTTTTATAGTAAAATACTGGCAACAGGCCAAATTCTGACACTATCATACCATTTTCCATTAAAAGAGTAATATACCGTAGAAAACAAAAGTAGCCTACAGGAATATACTGTGAATTAACAGCTCTCAAAGTCGACACTCAGAGGCTGTGTTCATAATCACACCCTATACCCTCATTCACTATTCCCTACATTAGTTCACTAAAATAGTCCACTTGAATGAAAAGAAGTGAGTGAATTGAGACACTGATGAACACCTGATAAGCAGAATCACTGAAGGACAGAGAAACAAGAACTGAAAAAGAGAAACACAAGATCTACAACTGACTTCCAGCAACACAGAGTGTGAAAACAGTTTACAAACCTGTTTAAGATTATTTATTTCATACATGTACAAAAGTTCTTGTTGAGAATTTAATTAATAATAAAGTTTGTTGTCACCATAATGGAGATCAGTATTTGCTTTAGTTTGTCTCTTGTCCCTGGACTTGTTTCATTCATCTCTTTCTGACTGCTGTAACAGTGAGTTTTAAAACACATTTGTTGTAGCAAGAAAAAGTCAAGAGGAAGTTGATCTGGTGTTATTGGCTTATGTGATGATGACACTTTCATTCTAGATATGTCTGATTTTCAGATCTTTCCTGTATATACTCTCTGAATATATGGGTACATAACGTTAAACTTACATTAAGTTATAAGTATAAAATAAATCTGTGAATCTATAACATGAAATCAATATATTGGTTAATCATGTTTTCTAAATAAAATTGTAATCATTTAAAACATTAAAATAATATCATGCTTGAGTCATCGCATGATACAGACATCAACAATTATGATATTCATCTCAACAATGGTAACATTCAAAAATTTCATGCAGCAGTGCATGCTGGGTTCCAGGATAGTATAAAACTCCCAGCATGCACTGCTGCATGAATAAAAAAATGTATTGCCACCATCATTGAGATTAATGTGCTAAATTTTGATATCTTTGTGGTTCTACAAGACTGTGTAGCTCTTTTATTGTTTATGTATGATGTGTTAAAAAATGAGTCATAATTTATTGCTGTGTTTTCACGGTGGTGGTAATCAGTAACACTTTTGGTATTTTTGGTACTTTTGAATTTTTTATTAAATGAACAGACAATATGGTTACATTCAATTTTTGACAAATCCAATCATTACTAAACTGTGTGTCTGCACAAGTGTGACTTGCATAAAACAGCTCACAGCTTATTCAAAAATAAAATCTCATGTCACAGCATCAGCAGACCAACTAAAGCAAACACTGATCTCTATAATGGTAACTTCAAACCAAACATTTTCAATTAAACATCCAACAACATCTTCTATAGATGTATGACAGAAATAAAGCCATACTGGTTAATAATAAGTGTAATAATGTGTAATGGCTGAAGTCAGTTGTAGTTCTTGTGTTTCTCTATTTTCTGTTCTTGATGTTCCTCTTTCCTTCAGTGATTCTGCTTGTTAACAGCAGGTGTTCATCACTAATGCTCAACAATCACTTACATATTCCCTTAATTATCTCACTGCAACACTGTCAATGTTACTTTTTACTCTTTGTAGTGTGGATTTTCCTGTGGGGTAGAAAGGGTTAACAGTGTAAGATAAAAAGACACTCCCACAAAATGTATTTTAACAGTAATAAACTGTAAGTTATAAAACAGGTTTATACTGGCAACACTGTTGCCAGTAGTTTATTATAAAATCTTGTTTTTTGGGGTCACCATTGTGCTGAAGAGTAGAGCCTGTGCTTCAGTCCAGGAGAAGATCTACAAACATTGATGATATGCTGCATGTTGCTTTATTTAAAGGCACTGACTGTGCAGTTGTAGCCTTGATGCCAGCCAGAACTCCGCCCACAACATTTTTTGGTTGGGAAGTTCGGTCTGGACTCGAATCCATTGAGGCGTAATTATGATCAGGCAAAAAATGATTCGGGCCAATCAGATTGCCAGGGTGGGCTTTATATGATGATGGACAGATGATCTGCAGGGACTTAATCATCACGTTATCAAAGAGTGCTTAACTGTCTTTCCTCAGAAATGACTGCACCTGGAGAATTGAGATGTATAGATTCCGCTGTCGCATCTGTTTTTAAAATGAATTGGACAGTGCATTAATTTTAATAGACAAACAGAAAACTGCAATCAAGGCATTTGTCGATCGGAAAGATATTCGGCAAAAGTGTAACTTATCAGCTGGCTCTGACGGTCGCTGGACCAAGTGAAAGAAGCAACACTTGTTATTTTACTTCTAAAATAAGTAAGTTCTGTTGTTGACAACTATGCTATGCAAAGTATTTGACCTACTGCATTGCTCTGATTGGTTGTAGGTCTGTCCGACTATCCAATTGAGTGCAGAGGGTTTTTTTTCCTGGTTCGGTTAAGACACGCCTCATAATCAAAGCCCTATAGAGCGGTCTCAGACTCATATTCTGACCAGAATATGAGTATGACGAAGTCAGGCTAGTGCATTGCGGATCCGGTGGAAATCTCTTTATTTACAAAAGTAATATTTTGTGGTTTCTAATTAAATAAGTTCACAATAATACTTTGCTCACATTATTAATGCATTATACATTTAGTTGATTCTTTTAAGTCGGTTTCTGCAAGTGAAGTTAGTTAACTCAAGTTTTAGTCCAATTTTTACAGTAAATAACGTCTCGGTTACTAGTGTAACCCTCGTTCCCTGAGTAGGGAACGGAGACGTTACGTCAGAAGTGACGGAGATTGGGGGTTTCGCATAGAAAGCCAATCCTCTTCGAGTATTTAACAACGAGCCAATGGCATGCGAATGCCTTGGGGCTGCGGAATTTGCATAGCGTACTCCGCCCCACCCTGTGGGTATAAAAGGAGGAAGTAAACGCAACCGCAGTATGTCTTCGCTGAGGAGCCAAGACTGAACTAGGCGTCTACCCAGCGGTACAGCAGAAGTGGCAAGGAGACGTAACGTCTCCGTTCCCTACTCAGGGAACGAGGGTTACACTAGTAACCGAGACGTTCCCTATCGTAGTCACTTCGAGTTACGTCAGAAGTGACGGAGATTGGGGGTCAGTGCCATCACGCCAACTTCAAGCTGTCTTCCAGTGCCCTGCGAAAGACTGGACTCCTGAACAATAATAACCAGGAGTTCCTTCTTTACACAGGAATACCAAGGTACACTGGGAAGCATATCCCGGGTGGAACATGCTACCAATGCCTACCGAAGGAGGACTTACGGAACACATGTGGTCGAAGGGACCCACATGGAGATTACTGGAGCGCCAACCGCAGGTGGCAAGAACTTAGCTCCAGGGGTGGCAGATGGCTTGCCAAGGGAAGACACATGCTCAGGGAGGCTTACAGTGGATAATACACATGAGACAGTTGCCGTAGGGAACCGTGCACATGGATGCACCTAGCCGGCACCATAGCAGCGCAGTGGTGCCCGCATCATGAGTGCTGGAGGACTCAGGGCTTCACGGAAGGCTCAACTGAGGAATATCGCACTCATCCAGTCGGAGAGTGGAGTGGCGAGCAAGCGAAGACACTAAGCGGGTCCAGTACTGGCGGAAGCGAGTACGTGAGAGGACACCGGCTCAATTCGCAGATTATAGAATCTGGCGAAGGTGTTAGGTGTCGCCCAGCCTGCAGCTCTGCAGATGTCTGTTAGCGAGGCGCCATGCGCTAGAGCCCAAGAGGAAGCCACACTCCTAGTGGAGTGGGCCGTCACACCAAGGGGGCACGGTCGGCCTTGCTGCTGGTAAGACAAAACAATGGCGTCCACTAACCAGTGAGACAGCCGTTGTTTCGAGAGAGCCCTTCCCTTCTGGCTCCCCCCATGACAGACAAAGAGCTGTTCTGAGGTCCTGAAGCACCGCGTTCTGTCAACGTAAGTGCGGAGTGCACGTACTGGACAGAGCAGTGTCAAGGCTGGGTCTGCCTCCTCCAGGGGCAGCGCTTGCAGGGTCACCACCTGATCCCGGAAGGGAGTGGTGGGAACCTTGGGCACATATCCCGGCCGGGGTCTCAAGATCACGTGAGAGTAAGCCGGCCCGAACTCCAGGCACGCTTCGTCAACGGAAAATGCCTGCAGGTCCCCTACCCTCTTGATGGAGGCCAATGCAACCAGGAGTGCCGTCTTCATAGACAGAAACTTTAACTCAACTGATTGTAAAGGCTCAAAGGGAGGCCTCTGCAGAGCATTTAAAACAACTGCGAGGTCCCAAGAGGGCACGAGGGGAGGACGAGGCGGATTTAGTCGCCTCGCTCCCCTCAGGAACCTGATGACCAGGTCGTGCTTGCCGATGGACTTACCGTCTACTGCAACGTGAGAAGCGGCAATGGCCGCGACGTAGACTTTGAGGGTGGAGGGCGACAGCCTACGCTCCAACCCTTCCTGCAGGAAAGACAGCACGACACTGATCGGGCATATCCGGGGGTCTTCTCCGCGAGAAGAGCACCAGCTGACGAAGAGGTTCCACTTCAACGCATAGAGGCGTCTGGTAGATGACGCCCTAGCGGAAGTGATGGTTGCCGCCACCGCAGGTGGTAGCGAACTCAAACCTGCCTCCGTCCCGTCCAGGAGCCACACGTGCAGCCTCCAGAGGTCGGGACGAGGGTGCCATAGAGTGCCCCGTCTCTGAGTGAGTAGGTCTTGTCTCAGAGGAATAGGCCAAGGAGGTGCTGTCGCGAGGAGCATGAGTTCGGAGAACCACGTCTTGGTGGGCCAATAAGGGGCTACCAGCAAGACCTGCTCCTCGTCCTCCTTGATCTTGCACAACACCCGTGCAAGGAGGCTCACTGGGGAAACGCATATTTGCGTGGGCCCCGCGGCCAGCTGTGCGCCAGTGCATCTGTGCCGAGCGTACCCCCGGACAGGGAATAAAACTGGGCGCAGTGGGATGAGTCCCGGGAGGCGAACAGGTCTATCTGTGCCTCCCCGAACTGGTCCCAGATGAGCTGGACCGTCTGGGGATGGAGTCTCCATTCGCCGGAGATAGGGCGGACTCGTGACAGCTCGTCGGCTGCCAGGTTCCGATCTCCTGGAATGTACACAGCACGAAGGGACCTCAGGTGCTTCTGACTCCATAGCAGGAGGTGGCGGGCGAGCTGCGACATCCGACGTGAGCGTAGACCACCCTGGTGGTTGATGTACGCTACTGTGGCGGTATTGTCTGAACGGACAAGTACGTGTTGACCCCTGAGCAGTGCTCGAAAGCGGTGCAGGGCCAGGCGTACTGCCAGCAGCTCGAGGCAATTGATGTGCATGAGGCGCTGGGGTCCTGTCCAGGAGCCCGCGGCTGCATGCCCATTGCACATGGCACCCCAACCCGTGGTAGACGCATCTGTGGAGACGACAAGATGCCTGGAAACTCGCTGAAGCGGAACACCAGTCCGTAGAAAGCTGAGGTTCGACCACGGGAAGAAGGTTCGGCGGCACGCTGGAGTCACTGGAACTCGGAGCGAGCCGCGATGCCATGCCCACCTCGGGACTCGATCGCGAAGCCACAGCTGAAGCGGTCTCATATGAAGCAGTCCGAGCGGCGTAGTCGCGGCTGCGGATGCCATATGCCCCAGGAGCCTCTGAAAAAGTTTCAGTGGGACCGCGCTCTTGCCCTCGAACTGTCGAAGACAAGTCAGCAGTGAGTGTGCGCGCTCGCTCGTAAGCTGCGCGGACATGGCGACCGAGTCTATCTCCACGCCGAGAAAAGAGATCCTCTGCACGGGGCAAAGTTTGCTCTTCTCCCGGTCTGACCCGAAGGCCCAACGGGCTAGGTGCCGGAGCACCAGGTCTCTGTGTTCGCAGAGCCGCTCTCGAGAGTGTGCTAGAAGTAGCCAGTCGTCGAGGTAATTCAGGATGCGAACCCCGTGTTCGCGAAGGGGAACAAGGGCTGCCTCGACGAGTCTTCGTGAAGACGCGAGGGACAGAGCTAACCCGAATGGGAGAACTGCGTATTGATATGCCTGGCCTTCGAAAGAGAACCGAGAAACGGTCTGTGTTCGAGGCAATATGGAGACATGAAAGTACGCGTCCTTCAGGTCGATCGCTGCAAACCAATCCTGTGGCTGCACGCATTCGAAAATGCGTTTGGCCGTGAGCATCTTGAACGGCATCCGATGAAGGGTGCGGTTCCAAGACGCGTAGATCCAGGATCGGTCGTAACCCACCGGTCTTTTTGGGGACGATGAAGTAAGGGCTGTAGAAGCCGGACCTCACCTCGGCTGGAGGGACTGTCTCGATTGCACCCTTCGCCAGCAGGGTCGCAATCTCCGCTCTCATGACCGGGGCATTGCCACCGACCAAAGTCGAGCGAACTCCCCTGAAACGGGGAGGAGACCGTGCGAACTGAATCGCATAGCCGAATCTGATCGTCTCTGATGACCCAGCGGGACAGGTCGGGGAGCTCTAACCAGGCTCCCAGGAACTGAACCAGCGGGGTCATGCGAGACACAGACGTCCCCCGGAGGGGCAGCGAGGCAGAGCGACAGGCATGCGCCCAGGGGTTAACCCGGGCGGGTGCGTAGTCGAGCTCTGCTCCTCGACAGTCGAGACCAGGGAAGGACCAGCGTTCCACGGGGGTCTGTTCTGTCGAGGGTCTGGCGACTGTGTGCTCAGTGATGATGTCAAGTCTTTCTTTAACCATTTTAGGGTGCTGCCCACCCCGTGGGTGAGCAGCGGGAAAACAAAAGATTCTCCCCCGGCCCTCCACCGGGGGAAGGAGGGGGCCTGCTACCACCTCCCGAGAAAGACTCGACGCCAACACTGAGCAGCCCGTCTCAGGAACGCCGCTTGGCCTGGCGTTTAGCGGGGCGCGGATCCTGAGGGGGCTGTGACGCTCCTCTGCGGTCACCTCGACGACGTGGCCTGGGTGAAGGCTGCTGCTGTGGCCGTGTCGGAGGGAGGGGGGCCGCAGGGGGCGTCCTCGGCGGCGAGCAGGCTGAGGCGGCTGCGCCGACGGCTGGGTGGAGGCAGCAGCTGGCCGTCGGGGCAGGATGTGTCTAATCGCCTCGGTCTGCTTCTGCGCGGTCGAGAACTGCTGGGCAAAGTCCTCAACCGCACCGCCGAAAAGGCCAACCTGGGAAAGCGGGGCATCAAGCAGACGAGTCCGCTCGGCTTCGCGCACTTCCGCCAGGTTAAGCCATAGGTGGCGCTCCTGGACCACGCTGAGTGGCCATCACCTGACCCAGGGAGCGAGCGGCCACTTTGGTCGCCCGGAGAGCGAGGTCAGTGGCGGCTCGAAGTTCGTCGAACGAACCCTGGTCAGTCCCGCCCTCGGACATGTCTCTGAGCAGTTTGGCTTGGAAAACCTGCAAAGTGCTCATCGCATGTAGGGCGGAGGCTGCCTGTCCCGCTGCACTATAGGTGCGCGCCGCCATAGACGACGAGAACCTACAGGCTTTGGACGGGTGCTTGGGAGGCCCCCGGGAGGAGGCGCTCTGCGGACACAGTTGCATCGCAACAGAGCGCTCCACCGGAGGCAACCCCGCATACCCACGGGCAGCCGCGTCCACGAGGGGGAAGGCGGGGGCTGACGGTCGGACACGGGAGGACAAAGGAGCCTGCCATGTCTTCGTCAGCTCCGCATGCAACTCGGGGAAGAATGGTATTGGGGTTGGCTGTGGCCTTGCGGCGGCAGCTTTGCCCAAAAACCATTCATCCATCCGTGAGTGATCGGGGTGGGGCGGAGGGTTCCACTCCAGCCCAATACTCACAGCGGCCCGAGAAAGCATGGCCGTCATCTCAGGATCAGACACAGGCGGCGCCGGCACTCCCGAGGGAGGCAACGCCGCTATCTTCACCCGAGGAATCGAGCCCACCTTGTGATGCTGTGATCGACATCACATCATCCTCTGGAGCGCCGAGCGAAGCAGAGGGTGCCTGCGAAGAGGCAGACGTCTGCAACGCCCCAGCGCTCGCTGGCTGCAACACTGTTGCGGTGGGTGTGGCCCGAGGAGCTAGCGTCGGGGTATTATGCCACACTGTCACCGACAGATCACCCTGGCCGCGAACCAACGAGCTTCCCCGGGTAGAGGAAGCAGATCGGGTAACGGTGGCGGGGACTCTCACAGTAAGATCATTGAGTCTCGATCTCAGTGTTGAGATGGTCATATTCCCACAAAAGGAACATGACTCATCCACGAGGGCTGCTTTTGCATGACGAAGACCCAGACATACAAAGCAGCGATCGTGACCATCAGAGGAGGACAGAAATCGACCACATCCAGAAGAACACGGGCGATTCATCTTTAAAAAGACGTGCCACGTGCAGCTCTTTTAGGAGAGGAGGAAATTCACTCTGCAGCGCTGAGGCGACCAGGGAGAAGCGCAAAGTCTGGCAGACCGCTGCACAGATCGCAGGCAATGCAGAATCCCGCTGGGTACCGCCGTCACACCAACACTGGAGAGGACGCTCGTCTCGAAGAGGCTTTGATCAGTGATAATGGCTTGTGGAGTGAAGAATGCTCTTGGCTCCGAAGCGAAAACATACTGCGGTTGCGTTTACTTCCTCCTTTTATACCCACAGGGTGGGGCGGAGTACGCTATGCAAATTCCGCAGCCCCAAGGCATTCGCATGCCATTGGCTCGTTGTTAAATACTCGAAGAGGATTGGCTTTCTATGCGCAACCCCCAATCTCCGTCACTTCTGACGGTAACTCGAAGTGACTACGATAGGGAACTGACAGTTAATTAGTTTTAGTGCATTTTTATGGTAAAAAAACTGGCAACACTGTTAAGTTGTATTTTTTAAGTTAACTCGAGTTTTAGTTCATTTCTACAGTAAATAAAGTCTGGCAACAGTGTTGCCAGGATTTTACTGTAAAAAACCTGGTAAGGTCTAACAGTGTTGAATGCACGAAATTCAGCTTGTCTGGAATAAAATAAAGAAAATCTGATATCTATGGCAAAAATCTCTGATTGTGGTGGAGGTATGCAATCCTACAATACTTCCCGCCCACACATATATGACACCCACACATACATTTTTGTAGGCAGCAGATGATATCTAAATGAGGCCTCTACGTGGACTCATGTTGGCCTCTTACTGCTTTAAGATGAAAGATATACAGAGGAATATATTAATATAGTGTAGTGCGTAGTGTGCGTAGTGTGTGTGTACATAAATTTGGCATCAGATTTTTTCCTGGAAGGCTAAAAGAAAGATCCTGGCAAACAACTTGGATTGTTCAGTTGTGATCAGGACGCTGAGGGAGGGTAGTGTTGGTGTGAGACCCATCTCACGCACTGAAGATGGATGAAGGTTTTCTCCTGAAAGCACTGTGGCGTGTGTAAACCTGCCTGACACATGCCTGACAGCTGACAGTTTCACCAGCACAGAACTATAGTTGTGTTTGTCTTACTATCTTTCAGTGTAAATAGCTCTGTCTGTTTTACTACAGCCTAGCAAAATTAGCTGTATAAATTGCCTCGCTAGGTAAAGACTGCTTGTGTGAAAATATCAGTGTTTCATGATATAAGGAACTGGTGCGTTTGCAAATGTGTTTTTGGGTAAATCTCAAGAAGGCTCCCAAAATCAACAGAAAAAAGGACAATCCGTTTCTCGTTGCTGTAATTATCTTCAGTGATTAATATCACACAACAATATTTTTTTTTATCAAAATTAACAAATAAAGTTCAGTACTAAAATATTATCATGATGTATATATAACAATTTTAATAATATTGTTGTTTCTTCCTTTAACAATAAAAAGTATGACATTTTGCTTGTGTTAATTGTCATGAAAATTATGTTACAATACAAACTAGAATATGATCCTAAAATAGAATTCATGCAACATATAATTTGTTTTTGAATCCGTTCACTTAAAAATGTTTATATATATATATATATATATATATATATATATATATATATATATATATATATATATATATATATATATATATATATATATATATATATATATATATATATATGTGTGTGTGTTGTAGAGACAAGATGTGTTAAAAAATGCTGAACTGAATGTGTCTTTTTTTCTGTGAAGGTATATTTTCTAAAAGAAAAAAAACTTCCGAAAAAAAACAGCAACAGATTTTTAAACTTCCTCACAATAGACAGCTTTGCTATCACTGTAAAGTCATTGTTACTAAAGACCAGAGCCCTATTGCAAAATGAACACTTACACAGCTTTCTAACAAGAAAAGAGCGGCTTGTTTACCATAGAGTTGTTGTATAGCAGTGATGTCATGCCAGCTGAGCAGTGCAGCAGAGCCCATCTTCTTATAGTACGGGGACATGAGTGCATGGCGAACTGGTGAATGAACCAAACCCAGAGTGTGGCCAATTTCATGGGCCGTCACAAGGAACAGGTTGTGTCCTTTAAGACCACTCAGGGTCCATCGTTCAGACATATCAAAATGAGCTTCACCACGGAATGGGAAAAATGCATGAGCCAGAGTGCCACCTAAAAAATAAAGAAATAATTCTAGTTGAAAGACCAAACCAAAGTCCCTAGTGTAAGGCAAGTCATTTCACTCGCAGGTCATCTTTGAAACTTGATATTTTTAGTCATACAAGTACAGCTCTTATCTCCTTCTCCAAAGCTGTTCATCAAGCTCACGATTACATTTCATATTTGAAATCAATCACCAATGATATCTGTCTCATAAATGTTGTTTCTAAATGCTGAAATCATGATGGAAAAAATCCCCTGCATTTGCAGCCAATGCGCGTGTGCAGTCATAAGCAACCGAACCGGAGCTTCTGGCGACAGCTGCAGTGATGCGATGACTTCACTAATTGGCAATTTGCTCTTTAATTTCAAAGGTGGGCCTTATTCAGTCATATTGTGTGTTGCTTTCTCCCATTCATAGTAGAGTGCACCTTGTGTATCTAAAGTCTTTTTTATAACTTTGCTTTTACAACAAAAAGTTTTTGTTCAAATACTTCTTCCTGATGCATTTCTGAACAATGAATAAAACATATATGGAGTAGAGCATGTCCATCAACACTAAGTTGACATTTCATTTGGTAACTTTTGGCAATTTATATGCTGTTTAAAGTTGGATGAGTTTGTTATTTTACATGCATGTAAGCAATGCTTCTATCGCTAGTTTCTGCTTTTTCATCAGTGTTTTGATCTGGAGATTCTCTACTCTTGCAGAAGATGTGTAATAGCACCCCCTACCATATAACAGATAAAACATGGACAGCCAGGAAAAACTCCCAGTAAGAACACTTTTATGTAAATACTTTTCTCAATCTTCTAAGCAGATGTTAATACACAGCATGGCACAAATGCTGTTCATAGACTTTGGGAACAGAATATGGAAAGAAAGAAAGAAAGAAAGAAAGAAAGAAAGAAAGAAAGAAAGAAAGAAAGAAAGAAAGAAAGAAAGAAAGAAAGAAAGAAAGAAAGAAAGAAAGAAAGAAAGAAAGAAAGAAAGAAAGAAAGAAAGAAAGAAAGAAAGAAAGAAAGAAAGAAAGAAAGAAAAGAAAGAAAGAAAGAAAGAAAGAAAGAAAGAAAGAAAGAAAGAAAGAAAGAAAGAAAGAAAGAAAGAAAACTTCACCTGGCCCATCAAATGCATTTCCTGTCCCATCATTATGTTCCCCTTCAAAGAAAGCAAGCGTGATGTCGGTGGGACCCTGCTGGAGCTCCTGGAAGAGCAGCCCGGACACATTACTCCAGAGCTGGAACGCTGCGTTCACCGCCACACGCACCTGACTGGGAGAGAGACTCCGCTGACAGTTCATGATGCCATAGGTGAGCTGACGTTTGTGCCATTTCTCTCCTGTGGAAGTATGAACAAGTATCAAACCAACATCTTCTATTTATTTATTTATTTATTTATTTATTTATTTATTTATTTTATTTATTTTTTGTACAAAAAAAGTTTGTACAAAGTATATTACAATGCAGACAATAAATGTATATACACAGTAACTATTCAAGTAACAATTATTATTATAGTGACCATGAATAGCGTAACTATTCACCCCGGTTATTGAAACCCTGGTACATAAATGAAGGGTGGGGGGTGGGGGGTTAAAGCACCAACATCTTATATTTATATACACTACTGTATACTAAATTAATACTTTATTTAGCATTTTACATTAATGACGTCTTTAAAAATGTACAACAAAGACAATCATAGTCCATCTTTTCTTGAATTATCTCTCTTTCATACAGTATATCATATACACTGCACCGGCCACTTTATTAGGTACACCTGTCCAACTGCTCGTTAACACTTAATTTCTATGCAGCCAATCACATGGCGGCAACTCAGTGCATTTAGAAATGTAGACATGGTCAAGACAATCTCCTGCAGTTCAAACCGAGCATCAGTATGGGGAAGAAAGGTGATTTGAGTGACTTTGAACGTGGCATGATTGTTGGTGCCAGAAGGGCTGGTCTGAGTATTTCAGAAACTGCTAATCTACTGGGATTTTCACGCACAACCATCTCTAGGGTTTACAGAGAATGGTCCGAAAAGAAAAAACATCCAGTGAGCGGCAGTTCTGTGGGCGGAAATGCCTTGTTGATGCCAGAGGTCAGAGGAGAATGGCCAGACTGGTTCGAGCTGATAGAAGGGCAACAGTGACTCAAATAACCACCCGTTACAACCAAGGTGGGCAGAAGAGCATCTCTGAACGCACAGTACGTCGAACTTTGAGGCAGATGGGCTACAGCAGCAGAAGACCACACCGGGTGCCACTCCTTTCAGCTAAGAACAGGAAACTGAGGCTACAATTTGCACAAGCTCATCGAAATTGGACAATAGAAGATTGGAAAAACGTTGCCTGGTCTGATAAGTCTCGATTTCTGCTGCGACATTCGGATGGTAGGGTCAGAATTTGGCGTCTACAACATGAAAGCATGGATCCATCCTGCCTTGTATCAACGGTTCAGGCTGGTGGTGGTGGTGTCATGGTGTGGGGAATATTTTCTTGGCACTCTTTGGGCCCCTTGGTACCAATTGAGCATCGTTGCAACGCCAACAGCCTACCTGAGTATTGTTGCTGACCATGTCCATCCCTTTATGACCACAATGTACCCAACTTCTGATGGCTACTTTCAGCAGGATAATGCGCCATGTCATAAAGCTGGAATCATATCAGACTGGTTTCTTGAACATGACAATGAGTTCGCTGTACTCAAATGGCCTCCACAGTCACCAGATCTCAATCCAATAGAGCATCTTTGGGATGTGGTGGAACGGGAGATTCGCATCATGGATGTGCAGCCGACAAATCTGCGGCAACTGTGTGATGCCATCATGTCAATATGGACCAAACTCCCTGAGGAATGCTTCCAGCACCTTGTTGAATCTATGCCACGAAGAATTGAGGCAGTTCTGAAGGCAAAGGGGGTCCAACCCGTTACTAGCATGGGGTACCTAATAAAGTGGCCGGTGAGTGTATTCTCTCGATATATCAACCTGATTCCAGGTGAGCCAGTGCCCCACGGGACGATCTATCCCCTGTCACTTCCCGAACAGAAGGCCATGGAGGAGTATTTAGAAGAGGCCCTCCAACTGCTCCTTTACTGCTTCCAACTGCCGTCCCCTGCTGCTTTAAGTTTCTTCTTCATGGACAAGAAGGACGGAGGCTTGTGGACTTGTATGGATTACAGCACTCTCAATAAAATCACAGTCAAATTCCAATATCCACTTCCCCTCATCCAAGCGGCACTCGAACACCTCAGCGGAGCCATGATGTTTACCACATTGGAGACACTGGTACTCATCTAGATAGATGACAGCCTCATTTACTCCTGGAGCATGGCCGACCATCGCCACCACATTGCAGAGGTCCTGAAACACCTATTGGGAATTCCATCTGTTCCTCAAGGCTGAGAAGTGCTCCTTCCACCAACCCTCAGTGCAGTTCCTTGATTACAACATCAGCGACACAGGTATCCAGATGGACGAGGGGAAGGTGGAAACCATCCGGAACTGGCCAACACCATCTACCATCAAAGACTTCAGTGTTACATTGGCTTTCATCCATGGCTAAAGCTCCATAACCAGCCCCCTTACAAGTCAAGTCACATATATTTATATAGCGCTTTCCACAATATAGATTGCAAGTCTACAAGATTACAAGTCTCCTGAGAAACAAGCCCAAGTCTCTGACCTGGTCGCCAGCGAAGCATTCCATCTACTGAAGACATTCACCAGAGCATCAATCCACCCAGACCCCGAGAAACCATTCATCGTGGAGGTGGATGCCTCCACCACTGGGGTCAGGAGCGGTGTTATCTCAGCAGCAGGGGACCCCAGCCAAACTCCATCCATGTGCCTTCTACTCCAAGAAACTCAGCCCGGCGAAGAGTAACTACGATGTTGGCAACAGAGAACTCCTTACCATCAAATTTTTCTTAAGTAAAAAAAGAACTTAAAATGCACCCACACATCTAATACTTTAAACTGAAAAAGGTACATAATTTGCAATATAAATGAACAAAAAAGAGCAACAAATAAATCTAGGAATCTAAAAAATGATATATGAATAATAAAAGAAAATAACCTCGTTATAACTTAGTCCGGAAACAAATTTGTTAAATACACAGCATTTCAGTTATGGCTGGTCATCCAGAACAATAAACTCAATAATTTTGTCGGTTATTATGTATTAATCGCTCGTTGGCTGTCATTTGAAAACTTTTCTCTTCGTTTGATTCTCTTCCAGAAATTCTGGCGTGGCTCATCCTTCTCTCCATTTGCCATTGTGTTCTGCCCTTTTGCCATTGTGTGTTGACACGTCTTCAATTGCTGTTAATATTGTGCCACCGAATGGAAATATGAAATTGCAGCATGGCATTTGAGACATGTCGCATGTTTACTGGCTGTTTGGTCCAGTCAGAGAATGTCCAGTCTTAAATACCGCCAAACAGCGGAGATACTGTGAGCGCACGCTCTTCTTCGCTGCTCAAACAGTGGTTGCTTATGGCAGCAGCACAACTTCCTGTGTTGCCACAAGCAACCACTGTTTAGAGCAGCAAAGAAGAATTGATCTCCAATTTGCAGCGTTAAGCAAAGCTAGGACTCTTGGCCATGGATTCTCTGTCATCTTCTCCCCATCAAAGGACTTCCCAAAGCAATGGAAACAGCAGAACTCCTCTCTTCAATCACATCTTCAGATACTACAGAATCCCAGAAGACATTGTTTCAGACCATGGACCGCAGTTTATATCATAAGTATGGAAAGTGTTCTTCTCCCTCCTAAGTGTGACTGTAACCCTATCATCCGGGTACTATCCGTAGTCGAACGGACAGACCAAGAGCAAGATCCAGATTGGCTGTTTCCTACTAACCTTATGCCAGGGCCACTAGAACTCCTATAACCAGTTCCTAGGCTGGGCCGAGTACGCCCAGAACTCCCTCCATCAACCGTTTACTGGACTAACTCCCTTCCAGTGCGTACTTGGTTACCAGCCACCGTCGTTCCCAAATCGGATGAACCAGCCAACGTTGTTCCCATATAGGGGAGCCAGCCAACTTCCCAGCGGTCGAACTACTGGTTCTGAGAGAGCAAGAGGGGCTTCAAAAGGCAGCGCGCAGGCGCAGGATGACAGCCGACCTCAAATGTGCTGAAACAGCCAGGTCAGAAGGTCTGGCTGTCAACCCGGGACATCAGGATGCATCTGCCCTGCAAGAAGCTCAGTCCCAGATTTATTGGTCCCTTCACCATCATTAGGCAGATCAACATGTACCTCCTCCAACTTCCAGCACATTACAGAATTCATCCTGCCTTCCATGTCTCACTCCTTAATCCTCATCACTCTCCCATCTCTGTTTCCCCATAGTCTGGCCAAGCAGACTTCTAACTCAGATAGTTCCCTTTACAGAGAAATCTAGTAGTAAAATATTCAGTTGCTTTTACTTCGAAAGATCTAAGTACACTAAAATTCTCTCTCCAAATCTTCTTAAACTGACAAGAGCTACACTCAGTAAATACCTAGCTTAACATGTGACAGAGGTTTTGTGAATTAGACACATAATTACAGACTTCCAAAACACAAATACTATTGTCTGAGGTATAACATGCTAGGATTTTCTGTATTATACCATAATTGCTAATTCATATTTTAGTGCACAGTATAACCAAACAAATATTAGCATTAAAGCAAAGCGCTCAGTGTTTTTTTTTATTTGTTTGCCTACGAAATAGCTTGATGTGTGGTAACTGTGCTTTACATTAGTAAGATAGAACAAATGTGCTCAAAATTGTCCAAAAACAAGTATGAAATCCACGATAGCATGCTGTGTGTTGTCACAGACAGCCAATTTTGGATTTAACTGACCTTTGCTATACTAGTGGAGAATGAGGTGTCACGTGCCGATTTGGGCGGGGTCTGAGCCGGTCGGCCATGATGGTTGGAGACGCTCTCGGTTACCAGGGGCAATGCCTTTAGAACCCATAGACACGACTAAACATCCCAGAGCTCTTGAATTTTCGCGCATTTATTATTTTGGCAGGACAGAGACTGATCTAAGGATACGAGAAAAGAAGGAAGAA
Organism: Hybognathus amarus; assembly: GCA_030378365.1. NCBI lineage: Eukaryota > Metazoa > Chordata > Actinopteri > Cypriniformes > Leuciscidae > Hybognathus > Hybognathus amarus. The sequence goes on from JAQIUQ010000446.1 coordinate 155,279, forward strand.
AGTAAAGCAATGCAAAAAGATAAGGCGAAAGAAAAGGGACCTTACAGGAACAAACTCACACAACGTGCAAAACAGCTGTATTTGGAGAAGCAGCATCAATATATTTGTTCTTTTGCACTAATAACAGTATTATTTTATTATTATTACTTATGTTGTCCATGAAACTTATGTTGTCCATGTATATATATGTAGCCTATATATTTCAGTTCTCAATAATATTGTTAAGCCATATCAAGTTGTTTCAAACATTTATTTCAATGAAATAAAAAAGTAATGAACAGGCACTCAAACCACACTTTTGCATATGAAGAGTTCAGTAATTTATGAATATGACATATATAACATATGAAGTAATTTCACTTAAATGGCAATGAAGATTACCTATTAATTGTCATTTAAGTGAAATTACTGAACTTAAATATACAAGCTTGATAAAAATGGTAATTTTAGAAGAAAATTTCAAATGGCATTTAGAGGCTTTTGCATCTGAACTCTTCATATGTTTGTTAAGGCACAGCAAACAGTGAAAATCGTATACTAAAAGGCTAAAGCAATCCAAGCAATACCAAGCAAAAAAAAAAGCAAATAAAGCAAACCAAGCAATCCGACGTCTCCTCGTCAGGTCAGAGACTCTCCCTGATGCTCTGTCCATTTCAGTAACCTAAAAAACTGTATTCCATTGTTCCAATGTTTTCCATACACATCGTGTGAGGTACTGGAGTAGTTTTTTAACGCAGCAGTGACTTCCAGGCATGGTGCGGAATTGCGAGAACCTCCTCTACTACCAAGCTAAAAACACACGTAAACAATACTGTTTTGGCGTGGGAATCTAACCAACATGGTCAACTCCTCATTTTCAATATTGTCATCATGAGACAGTTACTACAGATTTTGTTTTTATGGTGAGAACCCACATCAGGTACTGACATGAACATACACATACTTAAACCAATGGTGCTGCATTCCTGATGTATTAGCACATTCACAAACTGACAGGTCTGAATTAACAGGTCCAATTCACACATACAAACACTGAGCTTTTATTTCAATACAGCTCAAAAATACTCACCTATCCAGCCTCTGTTAGAATGACTCTCTTTCTGCCTGTCTGTCCTATTATATCACCAATCTGAGATGCCATATTTATTTGAAACAAAAGATCTGGCCATATGTGTATGTTTGTTTGAATCCACTCAGTAAATGATAAATGTCTTCTGCAAAACTTGCTGCCAAAAGAAGTGACGGAAAACAGGCAATGAGTACACGGTCAGTGTGATCTGTTTTTAGTTTATAAAAGTTTTATAAACTTCAGTTCTTGGCAAACTGTGTGAATTGGCCTGTTTGAGTTTTTGTGGTGGGCCACAAGTGGATGATCTAACCTGCTAGACATGTAAACACTCAATATAGATAGTAATTATGACTACCACTGTATTTACCCATTATTTTTTGGCTCAGAATTACACACCACCCAGCAGGCAGCCAGGCACAGAATTACCTTACAACTCCATGCAAATCCATTTTTATCAAAGGACTGTTTGACAGAAAATGTTGTGATCAAAACAACATCCCGCCAAAACAAAACAACCCCTTATCATCAAAACAATGTATTTTTGTAAAAAAAGCGGTCATTGCATTGATGTGATGCATTCAGTGAGGTGATGCATTCAGTTTGCATCACTGTTCTGTTCAATACGTTAAGAGTAATGTGCACTGTGCATGAATCAACATTTTGAACATAAAGCTAAGAAAATAAAGTTTTTGTCAGAAGATTACACCTGGATCAGATTCAGAACGATCATCAAAACTCAAGAGAGAGAAAGAGAGAGAGAGAGGGAAAGAGATTCAAGCGTGTGTGAATTACCTGAATCTGTGTCTCAACAGTGTTTGGCAGCAGCGTCCTCTACTAATAGCGAAAGCTGTAAGTTTATCTGGCTTCAGAGACCAGAGCTGTTTTTACATCGCCGGTGAGAAATGTCTTGTAGCTTTTAAACTGCTGAACTATTTTACTGATAAAATCTTCAGAGCAGCGCTGACAGCACGTTTCTGTGCAAGTGTGTGTCCGTACAGTATGTGTGTGTGTTTGAGACGAGAGAGAGAGAAAGTATAGGCTTTCCGTACATAATAAAACATAATTTTGCGGCAAAAAAACAGAGAAATAAATTGTCAATTTTATCCTATTGTTTACTATATTTATTTTTGTTTTGTTTTTGTTTTAGGCTTTAAAGACCTGTAAAGAAGTGAAATGGACATTTAATGAGGTCAAGACCTAACTGGAACTACTTTAGCCTTGCGTTTTCATGAAAATAATTTCACACCTTAGAACACTCATCAGATTCAAGCATTCAGACAGCCTCGTCGTCTCTTACCTATTTGAGTGTAACGCTTCTTACGAAGATGCTGCCCATGTCTGCCCGAGTGGCCTGTAAAGATCCTGTTGACCCTTCGGCTCCAGGAACTATGGGTCCCGACATCTTTAACCCCGCAGCGAGCTGACGACATCTCTCTCCAGCGTGGCTCTGTCCAGCCGTCCAGTGACAGACAGCTGAGACAACCACTGAAACTCTCTGAAAGACAAGAGACCACACCGATAAACAGCCGCACTTCACTGAGATCAGTGACCCGAGTTCTCTGGACCATCATTAAACTGCAGTTATGATGATTCTGATCGCTGGTATGATTTTATACCAAGTTAAGATGAACTGACACCCACAGTCTTGTACAGTTTTGGTGAACCAAGTTTGCTAGTGAACAAAAACATGTTAGCTTTAGCTTTATATTCCTATGTTGTGAAATACGAAGGACAATAACAAAAGTAGCTCAACTAGAAGATCATCAGATTACCTGATGGCAGCCTCGACTTCAGCATTATGATGCGTTTCCTTCTCCTTTTGCAGGTATCCGATGTCCTTCCAGAAAACCCTGCAGACACACATCATGTGTGGTACGTCATTATCACTCCCATCAGCCCTGTGACAGCATTCACCTCAGAGATCACTAAAACCAGATACAGCAGGACAGCATGGAAAATGGCAAATTGTTGGGACTGTAAACAAAGCATATTTTGGAATGAGAGAAGTACCACAGACCATACCATAGTAGCAGACACAACAGTAGCCATTACCCACACTGCATGAAAAAGGATGATCTTGGGGAAGATGTAGGCCTCCGTGCCTCTGATGCTTTAAGAAGATGCCCTTCACTTTATTGTGATTCCCCTATATGAGACTACTGAATGTTCATCCAGACAGGGATAAAATAAGCGGCCTTGAAAATTATTTGAGTTTGAGTGAAAGTACAGATACTACTGGTCATATATTACCATTACAAGTAAAAGTTTCTAAGGGCTGATTTTTACCTAAGTAAAAGTACTTAAAGGAGTAGTTCACTTTTCAAAAAACTTTTGCTGATAATTTACTCACCCTTTCATGTCTTTCTTCAGTCGAAAAGAAATTAAGGTTTTTGATGGAAATATTCCAGGATTTTCTCCATATAATGGACTTCAATGGGAACCAAACGGTTCAAGGCCCAAAAGACAGTTTCAGTGGGCAAACTGTTCAAAGGGCTTTAAATGATTCCAGACGATGAATAAGGGTCATATCAAGATGAAATGATCGCTCATTTAAAAAATAAATAACAAAGTTTAAGTTTTATAAGCACAAATGGTCGCCTTGCTCTGTTCTGTGATGCACGTTTCGTGACTCTCCTGTTCAAACTCGTTCATCAAAATGAACAAATCTTTTCCCGAGTCAATTCGTTCATTTCGTTTGTTCATTTTGAACGAAGTCATAGAACAGAGCAAGGCGACCATTTGAACTTGTAAAACTTAAACTTTGTTATTTTTATGAAATGAGCGATAGTTTAAATGATAAGACCCTTATTCATTCGTTTAATTCCCTCAGGTGCTCTTCGGTCATTTCTGACCGAAATTTTTTTTTGAAGTTTTGCTTCATCGGAATGTTACAAAACTTGGTGACTTTTTATGGCATTGGGTATGTGAACGCAAAAAAAAATTGAGGTCATGATGCGAGCAGGCTAAGTGGTCGTAAAAAATAGTCACACTTGTGCTCTTCGGTCAAAAATGACCGGCCATAGGAAATGAATGGGAAATTGACAAAAACACAAAAACTTTGAGAATTTTTGTGTGTACAATCTACAAATCGGCCACGATGCAGAAAAAAAGTGCTCAGCATTGAAGGGGTGACACTCTAAAAACATCAAGAGTGCAAAACAGACATACCCACCCCTACACACACACACATACACACTTTTATACACAAAAACACCAATAAATTGTGATTAGAGAAATCTGTTTTGAATATTTAAAAATTACAGCTTCTTCAGAAAATTACGAAACTCTGTGACTTTTATAGCATTGGGTATGTGAACACAAAAAAAACTGAGGTCATGATTCGAGCAATTTAAGTGGTCGTAAAAAAATGAGTCACACTTTTGCTCTTCTGTCAAAAATGACAACCCATAGGAAATGAATGGGAAATTGACACACACAAAAAATTCTCTGAATTTTTGTATGTACAATCTACAAATCGGCCACAATTCTAAAAAAAGTACACCGCAGGAAAGGGGTGACACTCTACAACATAGACATCATATGCTCTACAACATCCAGAGTGCAAAACAGACACACCCACCAACACACACACACATACAAACACACTTTTATACACGTACACACCAATAAATTTTGATTACAAAAAGTATGTTTTGAATTTTTAAAAATCACAGCTTCATCGCAATGTTACAAAACTTGGTGACTTTTATGGCATTATGTATGTGAACACACAAAAAAAATTAGGTCATGATCTGAGCATGCTAAGTGGTCTTAAAAAAAAATAGTCACACTTGTGGTCTTTGGTCAAAAATTACCCCATAGGAAATGAATGGGAAATTGTAAAAAAGAAGAAAAAAAAGTGAATTTTTGTTTTTTGTCTTTTTTTAATAAGAAATGTGTTGTCATCAGCTGGGGAATTCACATGCCTCTCCATAGAGAGCTGTACATGATATCTAGTGGTTACACCATGATTCTACACTTTTTCTCTATACTGTAGCTAATTGGTGCTAATTTTCTTCAAAAAATATTATTTTTTTCTGAAGGCCTAGACTCTATATTAAACTAAAATACTGCATTAATTTTTTTTTTTAAATAATATATATATATAAAATATATATATATTTTCCATGGCAAAAATAAACCATAAATATTGCATAAATATTAATAAATTCAATTCAATTGTCTCAAAATACTAAATTAAAAAGAATAAATATTATAGAACAAAAATAAAATTGCATTGGTTTTACTGGGATGGAGAAAGTTGCATTTTTAGGTGTCCGGTCACTTTTGACCGGGAAGATAACAAGTGTGACTCCAAACGAAGAGCACCTGAGGGTTAAAGACCCTTTGAAAAGCCCTTTGAACTCTTTGGATCTTGAACCATTTGGTTTCCATTGAGGTCCATTATATGGAGAAAATCCTGGAATGTTTCATCTAAAACCTTAATTTCTTTTCGACTGAAGAAAGAATGACATGGACATCTTGGATGACATGGGGGTGAGTAAATTATCAGCAAAAGTTTTTTCAAAAGTAAACTACTCTGAGTATCAAAATTAAAAGTAAATGTCAAAGCATTGTTTTATTACTTTAATAATAAATAAATGTATTATTGTTGCATAGTTGTAACACTTCACAGTAACATGTGCCTCTAAAGCAGCCCATAAATACACCAACCAGTTAGAAGTATCTGTGGAGTTAAGAGCTTTGAAACTTAAGAGAATGTTCAAAAAGCCTATAGAAATAAGTTGAACTGAACTGACAAATAAAGACAGCCATTTTCATCTAGAGATGAAAAAAAATCACCCCCTGACTGACGTTACTACTTTCTACTCAAGGACCTTGACAGAAATAGAGGAGTAAAAAGTACAAAAGTAAAGTAAAACCAAGTTCAAGTAAAAAGTACATAGGCACAGATAAAAAGTGTAAATGTACTTTGTTACTGTCCACTGAATGCATTTCATTCTAAGCAAGGGTTCAAACAGAAACCAATGCTTAAAAACCAAAAGCCTCATTTTTCAAATGTGTATATGAGGGGAAATGTCTCAGTCAGGTATTGGCATGCAAACTGCATATTTGCTTTTAGTGTAGGTGTGTAGTGCACTTCTGAACCACCCGGAGGTCACAGGTAGGATGAGACTGAAGCGGCTGGAATTTGTTGGCAGATCTGCAGTGAAGCAACACATGATCAACGTAGTGGAAATAGCTTTATTGAGAAACAGTTGAAGCTTTCCTCCAAAACACAGAATCATTGTTCATACTTTTAACAAGTCTGCCAGTGTACAGTGAGGACAGGAATATTGCAAACTGAAAAAGTAGGCTATTATAGAACCTCAAATTATTATATTATTATTTTCATACTTATATTTTTTCTTGATGTCGCAAATCTTTTCAGCTAGGAATCATTTAATGTCTTTTCATTTCTGGAGACACTAGCTGTTAAACATGCAGGGGAATGTAATTACAGTGAACTCACAATGAAAATACTCCCTTGGGCTGTGCCAATTATTCTAATCTTTTTCCACAGCTGAAAGCAGGACAACACACGTCTCCAACATGCTCGTGTGCATTTGAATAACTAAAAACATGACTTTGGATTTAATTTACTCGAAGCTCACTGTAAAAAAATAATAATAATAATTGTTGAGCTAACTTTAAAAAAAGCCAACTCATCACATTCAACTTTTTAAGCTAACTCAATTCATTCACTTCAGTTAAAATCAACTTAAACCATTTTGTTCATCTAAAAAGGAAAAAAAAGAAAAAAGTTCAGCCAACCAAAAAAAGCCTTTTATCACACTCAACTTTTTAAGTTAATCCGCTCTAGTTGAAGTCAAATAAAAACCTTTCTAGTGGAATGAACTTTTGAATATGAAACATCTTATCAAGGCAACTAAACAATGCAAACAGCCACAATCCTTGTTTTTTCATCTCCATGTTTAAAGTTAACAACACGACATGAACATCATTGCCTTTTAAGGCACACGGTTTACACATTACAAAAACTGCAATGAGAAGCACATGCAGCTCAACACCTCAGCACACAAATCTCAAACATTGTTATGATCTACAATAGTAATTCAGTATAAATATGACCTCTAAAACACAGGACATCTAAATAACAGTGACAACAACATCATGGGTGGCGTGAATCAAGCCGGTTAATGCAAAGCATTGGTTAGCAATGCATTATGGGAACTGGCACAACTTTGTTCAAAGGGGAATTTGTTTGTTCAGATAACTCAATTTGGATTTTGGACACATTTTTGAGAATCTAAGTAAGGTCAAACTTACTTAGTAAGGGCAAGCTAATTAGTTCAGCTAACTTAAATAGGTTGCCTTATTTTTTAAAGTTGGCTTAAAAACTTAAAACTTAATGTCCAGACAACTAAAAAAGAACGCTCAGTTGATTTTAACTGGAGTGAATTAGATTAGTTAACTTAAAAAGTTGAATGTAATCGGTCAAGTTAGCTCAACTTTATTTATTTTTATTGTGTATATAGGTTTTATTTCATTAGCTGTTTATTTAAAAAAAAAAAAATAACCATAGTCCATATTTAAGCGTATCAACTATTAATTATTTTGAGATAAGATACGAACAAGATATGGTGGCCAGCTGATCTTACCTGAGCCTGATCAGCTGTGGAGATTGGAGAGCTCGCCGCGGTCTGAACGCACAGCAGCACAAACATCTTCATCTGGGCACTCCTCATCTCTAAAGTCACCTCGAGAAAATCGATCCCATCGCAATGAAAGCCGATAGAGAGATGGAGAGTGATTTCTCACTCAACGCGCAGCTGAACGGCTCTGAGAGCAGCGAATAACGAGCGCGCGTTCCGCCTACAGAGCGCGCGCGCGCACGCGAGGAGAAGCGTTTCTTACTCGTGAACTCTCATCATGATACGAATTAGTACGAATTAGCCACTTTTTAATCACTCGTACGAATTCGTACGAATTGGTCGTGAGATAGGGTAGCCAGTCTGGGGAAATGTTCAGGTGTGGATGAACACAGGAGACTCACGGGCTGTCACTGAGGCTAAGGGTGGCCCAGCAAAGTTTTGATAGTTGTTTATTTAAGGTTATCTATAATTGACATATTAACACAGTGGTCTCAATCATTTTTGGTTGAGTGTAATCCATCCAGAACCTTTCTATCAAAGTTATCTGACATGATCGAGATTCATTTGTTCTGACCCAGGTTTACTCTGGCTTCTGGTCATATTTTGTTGCCTTTTTCTAAACTATAGCAAATAAAGCCCAATATTACACATTTCAGAATCAATCATTCGGCCCACTTTTTGTGAAGTGAATTACAACACGTTCTTTTGTACAAATGATAAAGTTTTATATATTATCCATTTTATTTACCTGGTTAATTAATATTTTTGGAATATATTCATCGCATTATTATAAAAGCCTTCGGATTTCAATAACACTTGTTTAAAGAATAGCCAGCTCTCTCGTCTCATCCTGTGTCAGTAAATTCCATTGTTTGGTGAAAATGTCAGTAAAGAATCCACGCATCTTTGTTTTTCTTACCCAAACTTGTATCTCATTCTTATCCAAAAAGACAGTGTTCCTGTTTATCGGTCATAAAGTTGACGACAGCTGATCACAGGGAGTTATGACCCTGAAACACTACATCCTCATGACCTATGGACTACAAACCAATGAAGAAAATATGCCTTGTTAGGGCCCAAGCCCTGAAAGGGCGCAGAGCCCTATTGTTTTCCTTCCGATTATTTATCAGGGCCCAAGCCCTGAAAGGGCGCAGAGCCCTATTGTTTTCCTTCCGATTATCAGGGCCCAAGCCCTGAAAGGGCGCAGAGCCCTATTGTTTTCCTTCCGATTATTTTTATTTTATTTTTATTTTATTTATTTATTTATTTATTTTTATTTTTTTTTCTAGCGACTATCGGGCACTTTTGGGGCCCTTAACATGCTCGAAACTCTTGAAACTTTGCACACGGGTCAGAACCGCGCGGCCATCAGAGCCGGGCTGAAGCTGGTACCCGGGCGTGGCAGGGCGGCTCGTCAGCGCCCCCTGGAATGGGGTCCGAACACCTGGTCCATAACTCAAACACACTTGCATGTAATAATATGAAACTCGGTACACATGTCGATAGCAGAATTTCATCTATACCTCACGTTCTTACTTTTTACCCCAGCCCAACAGGAAGTCGGCTATTGAGGTTTTTTTGTAAAACACACGCAATGAACTTTTAAATACTCCTCCTAGAGCTCTGATCCAAATTCGACGAAACTCGGTCAGCGTGAAGTCAGAGACATGAAAAGCGTGAAGTCAAGACAAGGATGAAAGTTTGCATGGGGATTTTTGATATCTCGAACGGTTTGGCCGTGGCGAGGAAACGAAACTATGGCGAGAAACGTGAAACAGGAAGTGTGTCATAACTTCAGCATACATTAACTGATCTGGATGAAACTTCAGCAGTGCGTTCGCTGTAAGAGGACGATCACATGGATGTGACTATTGTGAGTCAAAGTTATAGCGCCACCAACTGGCAGCAGGAAGTGTGTCACTTTCAAAATGCTTTGAAATCACCCTCTTATTTTTACCCGATTTGCTTCAAACTTCATCTGTATAATGTAAATACACGGCAGATGAAGACCTATGAATGGATTCTTGATATCTTTGAAACTGTTGCCGTGGCGACGCATCAAACTTTACCATTCTTTTAGGATGCATTCTTTTAGGGATTCGAACATTTGTCCATAAATCAAAACACACGTGCATGGATTAATATGAAACTCGGTACACTCATAGATCACATCAGGCCAAACAACTTTCGTGACTCTAAGTTTTACGACAGTTCAAACGGGAAGTCGGGAATTATGTTTTTTTTTTTAAATAAATGTCCTAGAAAAACATCAAATTACAACCCGTGCTGTTACCAATCACCACCAAACTCGGTGTGCATGAAGTCAAGACATTGAGGATGCTAAATTCCGGACGGATTTGTGATATCTCGAACGGTTTGGCCGTGGCGGATTTTTTTGACTAAAAAAGGACACATAAAGTGTGTTATAACTTGGTTAGTTTTACTGACAGTTACAAAACTTGCCGTGTATATTGTTCTATTCAAGCCAAACAACTTTCTAATTAACAATAATAAGCTCAAACCCACAGAAAGTCAGATATTGTAGTTTGAATATGATCATGCTCTCTCTGAGCCTAGGCCTGTCTTTGCCTGTCACACAGTCTGTGTGTGTGTGACAATAGTTTTATATAATTAGTGTATTAATTAAATTAACTTGGTCCATAAATCAAAAAGTAAGTAAATAAATCAAAAAGGAAGTGTGTTAAAACTTCTGCATACATTAACTGATCTTGATGAAACTTCAGCAGTGTGTTCGTTGTAAGAGGCCGATCACATGGATGTGACTATTGTGAGTCAAATATATAGCGCCACCAACTGGCAGCAGAAAGTGTTTCACTTTCAAAATGCTTTGAAATCGCACTCTTACTTTTACCCGATTTGCTTCAAACTTCATTTGTATAATGTAAACACACGCCAGATGAAGAGCTGTGAAAGCATTATTCAATATCTAAGATAATGTTGCCATAGCAACGCATCAAACTTTAACATTCCTTTTTTTTGATGATTTTGAGTCTCTTAGTGGCTTTTGGGGCCCTTAACGGGTTTGAAAACTCTTGAAACTTTGCACACAGGTCAGATCCCACAGCCATCAGAGCCGGGCTGAAGATGGTACCCGGGTGTGGCAAGGGGGCTAGACAGCGCCCCTGGAACGGGGTCCAAAAACTTGGTCCATAAATCAAACACGCTTGCATGTAATAATATGAAACTCAGTACACATGTTGATCTCATCGTTTCATATATTCATATATTCTCCTCAAGCCGGACAACTTTCTAATTTACACTCATGAGCTAGGACCCACAGAAAGTCAGATATTTTGGTTTGAAAATGTTGAGTGTCTCTCTGAGCCTACACTTCTGTATGGCAAGCCCTTTTAACATTTAAAAGCTAAGTTTGACTATTTGTAATTAACATTGTAGATATCAACAACGTCTTTCTAGTCGTAATTACATTTTGGATAGTTTGTATTATCATTTAAGATATCTGTAACGTAATTGTGACTAGTCGAAACGACAGATAGAGTATGGCAAGCCGTTTTAACATTTAATCATTTTAACCTACTAGTCTCTATTTTCATGCTACTAGTACTTATTTTTAGATACTAGTATCTATTCCATTAAGTACTAGTACTTATTCATTAGCTACTAGTGCTTATTCTTTAGATACTAGTGCCTTTTCTTTAGATACTAGTGTTTATTCTTTAGGTACTAGTACCTTTTAAAGATACTAGTACTTATTCATTAGACACTAGTCCTTATTTATTAGATACTAGTACTTATTCATTAGATGCTAGTCCTTATTCCATTACATACCAATGCTTATTAATTAGTTACTAGTACATTATTCATTAGATACTAGTACCTATTAAATAGATACTAGTACTTATTCATTAGACACTAGTAACTTATTTCTAATGGTGACTAGTAACTATTCTTTTGTTACTAGTCACATTTTTTCCATTGACTTCTATGGTGATCTGTCATTCAGATATCAACTATTCAGTTCTGACTAGTATGTTAGATATGTATTCCAATTGTGGAATACATACTAGTATGTATTCCAAAGCAGGGGTTACGCTTTTTGCACGTCGGTGCAAATAATTACCCTAAAGGCACCAAGGTGGGGCGGTGCCATCCGGCTTTATATATATATATATATATATATATATACAGACACTCACCGGCCACTTTATTAGGTACCCCATGCTAGTAACGGGTTGGACCCCCTTTTGCCTTCAGAACTGCCTCAATTCTTTGTGGCATAGATTCAACAAGGTGCTGGAAGCATTCCTCAGGGAGTTTGGTCCATATTGACATGATGGCATCACACAGTTGCCGCAGATTTGTCGGCTGCACATCCATGATGCGATCTCCCGTTCCACCACATCCCCAAGATGCTCTATTGGATTGAGATACTGGTGACTGTGGAGGCCATTTGAGTACAGCGAACTCATTGTCATGTTCAAGAAACCAGTCTGAGATGATTCCAGCTTTATGACATGGCGCATTATCCTGCTGAAAGTAGCCATCAGAAGTTGGGTACATTGTGGTCATAAAGGGATGGACATGGTCAGCAACAATACTCAGGTAGGCTGTGGCGTTGCAACGATGCTCAATTGGTACCAAGGGGCCCAAAGAGTGCCAAGAAAATATTCCCCACACCATGACACCACCACCACCAGCCTGAACCGTTGATACAAGGCAGGATGGATCCATGCTTTCATGTTGTAGACGCCAAATTCTGACCCTACCATCCGAATGTCGCAGCAGAAATCGAGACTCATCAGACCAGGCAACGTTTTTCCAATATTCTATTGTCCAATTTCGAATGAGCTTGTGCAAATTGTAGCCTCAGTTTCCTGTTCTTAGCTGAAAGGAGTGGCACCCGGTGTGGTCTTCTGCTGCTGTAGCCCATCTGCCTCAAAGTTCGACGTACTGTGCGTTCAGAGATGCTCTTCTGCCCACCTTGGTTGTAACGGGTGGTTATTTGAGTCACTGTTGCCCTTCTATCAGCTCGAACCAGTCTGGCCATTCTCCTCTCACCCTCTGGCATCAACAAGGCATTTCCGCCCACAGAACTGCCGCTCACTGGATGTTTTTTCTTTTTCGGACCATTCTCTGTAAACCCTAGAGATGGTTGTGCACTGAAAATCCCAGTAGATTAGCAGTTTCTGAAATACTCAGACCAGCCCTTCTGGCACCAACAATCATGCCACGTTTAAAGTCACTCAAATCACCTTTCTTCCCCATACTGATGCTCGGTTTGAACTGCAGGAGATTGTCTTGACCATGTCTACATGACTAAATGCACTGAGTTGCCACCATGTGATTGGCTGCTTAGAAATTAAGCGTTAACGAGCAGTTGGACAGGTGTACCTAATAAAGTGACCGGTGAGTGTACATATATATATATATAGCTGCGAGCAGTGATGGAGGGCCAAAGCCGGCGGTACCGCCCATCCCGGTGCCTTTAGGTAACTAAAGGCACCGGGGTTGCGGTGCCACCGGCTTGGGCCCGCAATCGCTGCTCGCAGCTATTTTTATTGTTCTTTTTATCATGTGTCAAAACTTTTTCCCAAAATCTTTGTCAGTGTTCAATGTATAAATTGAAAAAAAAAAAAATCCTTTTAACAATGCCAGTACCTGTATGGTTATCTTGAGTGACTAAATGAATTATATTTAGTGCTGGGTTTATCCAATAATTAACCAAAACAGTTCATTATTTGCATTGCCAGATAATTCAACCCACTGTGTCTTTTCTTCAGTCCAGTTAAAGATAAAAACACTTCATATAAAACTGTAGAGAAGCACTTCCTGGACTCAAATGTATAAGTTTTTGAAAGGCTTATTGGTTAAAGACTTTAGGGTCACACTATTTTAAGATGTAATTGTTACAGTGTAATTATATATTCAAGTACTGAGTAACAAGTCAAGTCATGTACTTACTCTTGGGTTAGTCGCATGTAATAAATCATAATTTACTGTTATTACCATGTAAATACATGTAACATGGATACTGTAAAATAAAGTTACCAAATTTAATGCAATTTAAAGTCGTTGAGGTTTTTAATAGGCCATAAATTGGATTCCAAAAAGTGAATCCATTAAAGCAAAACACTTCATTTTAATAGAACTTGAAATATTATCCAAAAAAGTTAAAGGGAAGCTGCATCTCATCTATGGCTTAAAAACATTGTTAATTTGTATTGTAATGTTTCAATGCTTCATTTTTACATGAAAGCAATTGAAAAGGTGCAGTCAAAAACCTGACAGGTCTTTGATTAAATATGTAATGATTTGATTACCATACAACACATTTTACACCATTCTGATTTCACAGGCCATTTCAACCACTGCTATTAGGGAGATTAAAAAAAAAAACAGGATCAAGCATTAAGATCAAAAGGGTGTTTAATATTTTTTGCAAAAAGAAAAAAAAGAAACAAGTAAAAGGGTTGTGTTGATTTTTACAAAACAATAAGCATTTCACAAATCCATCACACACTAAATGCCAGATTTAACAATTCAGGAAATTAAAAGTAACAAAAATAACATTTGGCCCCACCCCCTTCACCTAGAGCATAATCATCCTTTAAAGCTGATCTGTGGCCAGTTGTGCCATTTCCTTACAGGACTGAAGGTTTAGAAGAGTGGCGGATCAGAGCACAAACTCATCTCGTTCCCTTCACTCGGCCTCCTCCAGATTCGACATTTATGGGAAACTGCTCAAACAGTATATGCAGGACGCTCATGCAACAGAAAGGTATGTGGACACAAACCTCTCCCCTAACCCCCCCCCCCACACCCCAATAAACAATGGTCTGGGACCCGGCAGAGTCTTCAGTATGGCCGGCCGCGTCTCTCTTCTCTGTGGTCTCCCCTTCAGGATGGAGAAAACATGTTAAACATCATGATGCATGCTGGGTTACGACTGACTGTAGCACTGAGGGGTTCTCCGTACCTTCCGCCAGCTTCGTATCCGCCTCCGCCGTAGCCTCCGCGGTCTCCACCCCGGAAACCCCCGCCTCGGCCACCTCTGAACCCGCCACGGTCCCCGCGGTCACCTCCGTACCCGCCCCGGCCTCCGCGATCTGGGAAGAGCGGACGGCAGCATGAACAAACACTTCTGCTCGCCATTCACAAGCCATTTCAGAAGAGTTAATCACATCCTCCATTGGTCAAATGTTATTGGGCTTAAACCAAGTGAAAACCTTTTCAACTCGACTCAACTGGCCACTAGAGACAACCTCAATCCCATAGAGCCCCATGTTAAAATTAACTTTAAAGCAGGAAAAAACATGTTCACAGCCTGGTACAGAAAGTAGTTTCGGTCTATAAAGCTAATTTTGCCCTTCATGACGACTGAGGGGGATGAATATTTTTAGAACTATCTGTTTAAACTATATTAAGGCTTTAAGTTCTGCATAATTGAGGGCATTGCCTCAAGTGACAAGTGGATTGCTGCTGATGTCACTACTAGCCGTTAATCAAGTTAACTCAGTTAACCCACTTCGCTGCACAATTTCAGTTATTCTGGGGTGAGGTCACAGACTGTAAAACATATGGGTGTAGCGTGCATGCATTAAACTTACCACCTCCATAACTATCGCCACCGTCAGGTTTCAGGAGTTCCACACTTATTACATTCGTATCTTCTGGCAAAGTTCATGTTTCCACAAGAGCTGCAAGGAGAGGTTTATAATGAACACCATCTGACTACATATCCCTCGTAAACACAAGGGAACAAATGACTACATGGTGCAGACCTGTTGGGACAAGGCCAGTCTCCTCCCCGGACATCAAACGAGGGACCGCCACCAAAGCCACCTCTGCCTCGGAAACCTGTCCACAAAGAACTAAATATTAGTGGGGGGGGGTTTACAATACACATTGTGTCCACAATACAAAAATACAACAACGCATGTTGTGTTTAGTTCACTCAAAACGAAAACTACAGAGCGTGAATTTGTTTACAGAGTTTGTGTCAGTACTACATTAAACAACCTTATATAAATGTTGAATATAATATAAAACTATAATAATGCAAAGGGGAATATTTGTGTCCTGATTATGCCAAAATGTCTGATGTAACCAGTAGTCTCCAACATTGTAAATTAATCTAGTCAGTGAGAATATTTCAGTATTTTCAGCTTCAGAATCATGAACATTGTAACTCTGGTGTCTCTATTGTCCTGTGCTTTGGTTATCAACACCAAGTACAAGTCCATTCATTTACACCCACAATGCAACACCAAATATATCATTTTGAAGGGGTATCGCAATATGGTATCATGAGATGAGGGTCTCATTACACCCCTAATAATCAGCATAAACGGGTCTACAAGCTCAAACTGGTGTGTGATGATGAATGGTGCAGAAGTCCAGCACTCACCCCCACGGCCACCACCTCCGCCTCCTCGGCCGCCACCTCTCTGGGTGAACTCTGCCCTTCTCGTCGCAAACGACACCTTGATAGGTCTTCCCTTAAACTCCTTTCCTGTTTTCCAGGAAAACGAAACAGCATTGTGAGAAGTGATTTGGGGGCTATCAGAGTCAAAGAGACAGCATGGACGTTTCTTTTACCATCAAACCAATCAATGGCAGCTTTGGCTGAGGGGGGGTCGTCAAAGGAGACTGTGGCTTCACCCTTCAGTCGTCCAGTGGCTTTATCCGTGTACAGATTGATCATGGGGAGGCCAGTCTTCTTATTGAGCTGTTAGAGTAGATTAAGCAACTGTAAATCAGCATTCATCATGGATGAATCAATCAGGGTTGTACACACACATATAAAAAAAAGCAACATGTACTAGAGCCAGTGAATTACACCGCAAAAAGACACTTAAATATGACTTCTGCAAGTTCATGAATGGCATGGTTCAACACTTGCAGTGTTTTCAGCATCTGCCATCTTACTATGAGGGCATGAACATCATCTGATGGGCACACACTCAAAAGGTCTTCATGACTCCCCACAAAGCTTGGCTTAACTTGACATGCATACACGCTACATCTGTATTGTACAGTAGAAGGCAAGTCTAAAATCATTCATTTTAATAGTAAATCGTGTTGTGCTGCACTTCATTGGCAATTGCGTTCTTAACTCTTTAATTCTTTATACTTACCATCATTGCCATTAAATATTTATTAAATCAAAGACATTTCATAGGGCCCAATTATTGTAAAATACAATTATGCTATTACAGTTCTGAATTCAATTGATCAGACATGCTTGATTAAACCATTAAAATGTAATCCAGAAAAAAGAGAAAATTGAGGGCTCTTGTCCTCTACACTCCAAATAATGACTTGGACAATTCTTTCATTCTTTGAAAACTAAAATTAATTTAAAGGCAAGAAATTAAACACTTTAGGGGAACGTAATCTGACTTCACAAGCCCTGCATGACCTTCAGCAGAGGGAACTTGCCTTTATGATCCCGATCTGCTTGAAGAAGTCTCCCACTTCCTGAGTGGTGACCTCTTCTCCAAGACCTTGGACAAAAATGGTATTATTGTCCAAGTTATCCTGATCGCCGTCTGTAATGGAGAGCATACATTTGTGTAGCGAGTCATGACACAAGTTCAGTATATTTACAGACCAGAGTAACTTCCACTACCTTCATGCCAACTTAAAACCACTACATTCTCTCTCTCACTTCTGAATTTTGGGTGAAACGCTCTCATGAGCGAGCTTACCTCCATCATCCTTTTGCCCATAGTCTCTGGGTCCTGAAAGACAACAAGACACGAAAGAGAAACACACCTTTGAGAACGTATGACATGAACCCTTATTTCAATACAAAGTCTATGAATACAATGAAATAAAACCAAACTGCTTTGCTATGTAGATTTGACCTTTACAGTGACAGTTTAAGCTATGCACCAGTGTCCAAAATTGCTGCACCATTTTTCCAAGACCTTTGTAGACCAGGACAAATTGTGTGTGTCTAGCAAAAATAAATCCAAGTATTGATCTAAAATCAAGTTGCTTCTTCACCATGTGCAGGTGGCGTCCAGAAGATGGACATTTAATTCAATCTCCTCATGCAAAGATACCATTCTACAAGAGTAAAGCTGGGTAGTTGTTAGACTTTATCCCACAAGAGTATTACCAGAGAGGACAGCAATAATGATGTTCCTTTGGGTTGACATAAGGTGTCTCAAGAGTTCATTTGCCAGCTAATCTTTCTGCATTTCTTATTTCTTTCCCCCACTGAGACAGTTCTGATGCTCATCACTTACCACCGTAATTTTTGTAGCCACCACGGTCACCACCACTGCAGAGGAAAAATTGAAGATATGATGGCTTTCCTTTGTTGAAACCTGGGAGCGCAAGGCTCCCTCTTTATCAGTATTCATGCCATGGTTTACTACTGAGGAGGAAACGGCTCCCATTGACAGTTTGGTTAAGGATGATGGGCCAAACGTACATGAAACATTTCAAATTGAAACCAAAAGGCAAGCCTCTTTCAAATTAGAATATGGTTTTGGATTAACTTCAAGATTTGATGCGCTCTGAATTGAGACGGAGATGTGACTAAAACCAGAGCAGAGCAGGGAGAGACAACCTCCCTGCTCCCTCTTTTGTTTGTTCAAGAAACAAGACTTGATTAGAGCGTCTAACTGTCGTGTACAGACGAGCACACATTGGCTTCCATTATGAGTGCTTATGAGCTCTAATGGCTGGTGGTCCAACTTTAATTTCACTCACTTTGATACCTGTAGTATAAAATGTAGACCAGTTAACACAAAGAAACAACACCGTACAGACAGCGATTCATGTGGAGTGACTGAGAACTGTTCCTTGTAGCTGTGAACTTTCCAATGTGAAAACCCTTCCAAAGGGAAGAAAATAAAAACTTGATGGGCTCAATGGAGACCAGGAGAAGTGAGCATTACATTAACTGGAGTTCGACAAGGTTCCCAATCATCCAATCAGCTTCAGAAGATAACAATGGGCATCTTCAGGTTTTTTTTTTCGTTTTGGCCTCTTTCTCTTCCAGAATTAGGCAACCAATTAATTTGGCCTTGAAAAATGCTCAAGAGGAGGTCGGTGTTTGAATACCTCCTACACAAATAATGGTTTACCATAATTAGCTCGATTACACCTCGTCTCGGTCCAACAAAAGTCAGACTTTAAGATCTCGCCAATTCAAGAGCAGATGAAACCTTGAGGGCAAATATCCATAGATGTGCCAGTTATGCATATCATTTTATTTGTGTTTGAGCTATAACATGTCCTGTATGTGAATGATGTGTAGTGCATATTTATGTATAAAAAAGCATGGAGAAACTTGGCTACTGTAGCCTAAAAGCTATTTATAATAAAGCATCCAACAACTAACTGCAACTAGTTGACATTATATTGGGTGGAGTGTCATGTCAGAGAAACAAACAGATGGCGTCGTCCATTAAGAGAACCACCACTTCAAATAATAAAGAACAGTGGAAGCACCTTTTGTAGAACAACTTCATTCTCACCAAATTAGTCATCCATCGGGTACATTTACAAAAATCAGTTAAAACTACAATCTTATCAACAGCTTTCAGGTCTAATAGCATGTCTTTCCTCCAAGTGCAGTAATACCTTCTGGGGTGGGCACACTTACCCCATACCGGAGGGTGGGCCCTCCTCGGCCACCTCTGTCTAAAGCCTCCGCGGTCATAGCCACCCCGGTTCAAAATCCCCCACGACCTCTGCCCCGGTAGCCCTCACTCCTGTCTCGAGCCTCCGTCATCGCCATACCGGCGCGCCTCACCTGGGGGGAGGGAAGGTGTTTAAGGGAACCGTCACACCTGGCTTTGATCGGCACCTGGCCGCTTTCTCCCTCAGTGCGGTCAGGCATTCATGAAGACGGCAATCACTCAAATACACGCCTAAACAACTGCTCCGGGGATAGTCTCACTGATCTCGGCCGACTGAAAGCGAACTCTGGATCAGATTGGGTTAGGAGTAAGGAAGGAAACCGAACCAAACGAGGCAAGCCGGTATCTCTCATAACGGGAAATGTGTTGCATAAAACTGACTCGTTGCAATGAACAGACAACAGTGGAACTGATCCTCACGCATTGCCTTTAATCCCGCTCTAACAGCATTATATACAAATATAGAACAAGGTTTTAAATGTATATAATTGGTCAGTACGAGCAGGAAGGATGGCAACATCCGTTAAATGTTTGTGAGTTCAACATCTGCAGATATTCATTCATTCATAAATAAAATGTCAATTCTTCCTAATGGGATGAGCAGAAGAATCTGACCACTAAGAGGACAGTTTTACTCACATGTGACTGACGTGAACACATTTGGGAACGCTCTGTTGTGAAAGTGAACCAGAGAGAGAAGAAAAAATAAAATATATATAACAAATTTAGTTCCGTTTCAGATCAAAGCAAATGATCTACAGGTCTGAAAACGCCTCAAGACACTGCTCACAAAATTAAACTAAACCAGCACAATTTTTCATTTTTTAAACTGAACGCTTATCTAGCAAGGCTAGGCTTAGTACAAGCCTTATCTGTGGAGCCCGGCCTAAATGTAAAAAAATTATGCTGCACAACTCACTGTAGTGTTGTGACGGTGGAATTCTTACCGGTTAATCGACGTGTGACAACACCGTAATCGTGCTTTCACCAGCAGGGGCTTTTAAATCGCTAATTTAACAAGATAAATGTGCATGTTCACGGGCATACATTCTGGCGCGGTCCGGTCGTGCGGGAAAGAACTGCTTTGTTATTGTCTGCCCTGGATGTGCGCTAGTTTGAAAACGAAACTAACTTTCACTTTTTGAATTGACAGTCAATTCGTCATTGCTTGGAGTTTGATGTGACCGACATGAGCTAGTCAGGAGATCATTGATAAACGTCGGTGGAATTTGGCTTTATCAGCAATCGGTCACGACACATTAAAGAGCCACAAAACGGTAGGCCTATTATTTTGATTTTCTTTGACTGACCAAATTTGAAAGTTGAGACTGTTTCATATTAAATATTCCCTGCTCGGTCCCGATCTGTCAACGCGTTGTCAGTGTCCTATTTTTCACTGCTTGAGAACATGGGTTGAATCCGAATTCACCCCCAAAACCCTCATTTACTAGGCCTAGTGTTGTCATCATACCAAAATTATTGTGTTCGATACCGATACCAAGTTGAGTATTGCGATTTCGAATACTTTTCCTGAAAAGGAAAGTATTTCTTACAAGGCGTTTCACATGTACTCTCCTTTGCATCAGGTCTGCGGCTCTTTAATATTTGCTGTGTGAATAACCTAATATAAATAAGTCACTGACATGTAATGTGCTCTGAATATAATCATATAGCCTGATAGATCACCTTCGCATCCTTTATTCTCAGCAGCTTGCAAATTATTTATGCTATCTGTATGAAAGTTGGGGAAAGTTGTATATTTGAATACAAAAAATAAATGAAATATTTCCAGTTAACTGAGCAGATAATTCATTTAGTTCGATTAAATAAGAGAGATAGAGCGCTCTTTTCGCTGCTATCAGTTGCATGGATACAGTGTCTTTTGTCGGCTTCGCCCATAACCAGCACAGTCTTCAGCACGCACGCACTTCAAACTATCGCGGCAGAGACTATTGTGTAAGCCGCTGGATTGTGTTGCTAATAACTTGCAATGTATAACTATCAGACCGGCCCACCGGAAAAGATCTGACTCTGCGATTGCCGCTCCGCTACCTGACAGGCTGCCACAGTATCACTTGTGCTCGCGCATGCAGCCGTCTCAGCGGTAGTGTTTGTCTCATGACAGCTGCAGCTTCTTTGCTGTGTGCGTGAGGAGAAGCACAGACGTTCATAGGGAGAGACGGGAAGCGTGCGTGGCACTCACCAACATGAAATGCGTCCCTTACAAATCCGTAACGCGGTCATTCATAGAAAATATCGATACTAATAAATTTAGGTATCGTAAGGTTTAATTTCCGAGATCGCGAATACTTTTGAAGTATCGGTGCACGTGCAACACTAACTAGGCCTATTCCCTACATCAGTCCACTAATACTGTTCACTTGAAGGAGTAAGTAGAAAAAACGAGTGAGCAAATCGGACCGCCCGTTGCCGACAGAGACGCGATCAGTCCCATTTTCTCACAAACCTCTATGTTCGTTTAAGACTGCTCAAGGACATTTTGGCATAATTTGTGTTATGGTTTGTTCAAGCCCGAAATAGAACTCTATACCGATGCGCGTCTTTTCTGTGGTTCGTGTGTGGGTTAATAGGCTGAATTTAACGACTACTGCATAATTGCATTCAATATTTTTAAGGCTTTAAACTTTTTTTTTCACATGCCAACCGGGTGGTGGGCACGCTCCATGAAACCGGTGTTGCGACTGAACACAGTAACACCGACTACCGTGTGGCAAGCCTAACTCAAACCGTAATATAAAAACGTAGTTGTTTTTTCCTCATTTGTAGACCAGACTGGATCGAAGTCTCAGGACACATCGTACATCACAAAACAATTACCATCATTACGGCGCACATATCCACCTTGAGAGCTCCCGTAGGAGGCACCGGACTGTCCAGTCCCGCCCCTCCGCGGCACCGGCCGCCTGGCCGAAAGACCGAGGCTGCCCGTACGACTTGTCACCATACCTGCAGTGAGATAAAGAGTTTACACGGTGGTGCAGGTAAAAGCTGTGGATTTCCCAGGCAGATGCATCAGGGCCCTTGACAGTGAAAAAAGGCTACTAAATTTAAAAATTTATAGGTTAGTTGTTTAAAGAAGCCCATTTTTGACTCATTTAAATAAGTCACTTTTTAATGTAGCACTAACTTGGCTTTAGGGGAGAATCAAAACTGTAAAAAGTGCAAACCTTTAAAGATCCCATTTGAGCCACTATTTCTATAGTGCCTCCAAGAACATGATTTCTAAAGTGCCAAACAGAAGCAAAGAAAAACCCACAGAACCACACTTGGCACATAAGGAGCGTGATAAGCTATTTTCTGCAATTCATTAACGTACTCGCATTTCATTAACAATGCCAGCTTAAGAGTTATGAGGTGAAGTGTAACGAGAGAGAAATGAGGTGTGTGTAAAGCCCAGAACACACCAAGCCGACGCCAACGAACAGGCACTGATGAAAGCCAACTGTGTTGCCGCCGCTCGTCGAGGTAAAAAGCTGCATTTGAACACAGAGAGAACTGCAGCCAGCCGTCAGCTAGAATGCGTGTTCTGCGCCTTCGTGTAATGAGCAAACATCTATTTCTGCAGATATATTAGTCTGTATTCGTCATTCAAAAAGGAAAACCGACGCTGCCGGCTGCAAATACACGTGGAAACAAAGCAGTGCGCGCTTACCGTTTTGAATATCAATCCTGCTAAACACTCTTTATTCCACTCCACTCATGTTAATATTTAAATATTCGCCAACGAACACTCAGGTGAGAAGACGTAATATAAGAACAGCCTTCCATCTTTACTGTTTTGACTTCTTTGCTTGCTGTTTTGCGTTTATTCTCTTGCACTGACTTTCACTAAGCTAAACAGCCAATCAGAGTTCTCTCTTTCCCCCAACGGCCCGACGCCGAATTAGACTCAGGGATGTGCAACCGAATATTTGAATTTCGATATGTAATTATTATTCGAAAAATAAAACACTATTCGAATTTGAACACGTTGCTTTGCTGGCCGTAAATGCAAGTGAGTCCATGATAAATCCTAAAGAACTACTCACAGTCACAATTCAAATGCACTGGATGGCGCTGTGGAGTGTGTTAACAAGTTGTCTGTATTTGATCACAATGTTGTCATCTGCCTCGCGAAGTTTGGAATTAACGTTACTTGAAAAGGATCTTACTAAACGGAATTACTTTTGATCAAATTAATTAATTAATCTGAGTTATGATATCATCACCATGAGAAATCACATGAAATCCAAACAGTCGAGTGAGGAAAGACAGCTGTTCATCATTGCATCACAACTGCAGGTAAGCGCAGCTGGACCCGCGTGATCAAAGATGTTAACTTATCTAATAGCAAAATGATTTTGAGACACTTATTTTAAGTTTCGTTGGGGAGACCGGTTTAAGAACAGAAAATGCAAAGTGCTGTTAGAAACACCGTTCTCTTTGTGTCTCTGAAACGTCTGTCAGCGCAGTGTCTTCTCACTCGAGCATAAAGTGCTGGCGCCGCCCCTGCATGTAACGTTAGATATTATTGTTTTTCTCAACATAAACGTGAAACAATATAAACACGATAATCAGTCATTTGCTGACTCGTGTGTATATGTGTACGTTCTGTACGATATCTGACGCAATCTGCTTTATTAGGGTTTTTTCGCTTCGCGCTGCTTGAGCATGCTTTTAATAATGCTTTTTTATATATATATTTTGTTTACTCATAGGCCTACTGTTTAATGTTTTCAACTAAAAGAAAACTTTAAATTACTATTGTAAGCTTGTTGTGTATTGCCTAATTGTAAGCTTGTCCAGAAATGGTGACAAAAACGTAAAAAAAAAACTTAAATAACGTCTTTTTGTTAAACATAATTTAAATAAACGAATATTCGATTTTCATGAGCCCGAATATTCAAATGCAATATTTTAAGAAAAATGCCCATCCCTAGATTCAACATGTCGAATCGGGAGAAATAAAGCCGACGAGGACTGTTTTCAGCCAACTGCACGGAACCGTGCCGCATCACACCGAGGAAATGTAGTTGGCCG
This sequence comes from Hybognathus amarus, assembly GCA_030378365.1. Classification (NCBI taxonomy): domain Eukaryota; kingdom Metazoa; phylum Chordata; class Actinopteri; order Cypriniformes; family Leuciscidae; genus Hybognathus; species Hybognathus amarus. Next base: position 179,647 of record JAQIUQ010000446.1, read on the forward strand.
ACGCATAAAATCTGCCAGACGGCAGACCGTCGGCTTGGTGTTTCCTGGGCTTAATGGAGAGAAATCAGGTGTGTGTAATGAAGAGATGAGGTGTGTGAGTAACAGAGAAGCCAGATCTCTCACCCCGTAGAAGCTTCAGATGAAGCCTGTTGACCATAGCTGTCCATGCCCGGCTGAGGCTGACTGTAGCCGGCAGAGGAGTATCCCTGAGACGACTGGCCGTAACTCTCTCCTGTGGGGAGACAAGACCGTTACACACCAGCCATCTTTAATGGAGCGGCTCATTCAAACCCCTGTATAGGTCACACACCACCAGCCTGTCCGTAACCACTGAAGTTCTGTCCACCGTAAGAGCCACTTCCGTTCCCCTGACCATACGCCTGCTGGAAAAAATACAAAAAATGAAATCAGTAAAAGATACAACACCATGAAGATTTATATTACCTACATTTCAAGATCAACTACATTATATGATCAAGCATTACCTGTCCACTTTGAAAGCCTTGGGATCCACCATATGATCCGTAACTGTACAAAAAAAGTAGAAACAAAAATTACCCATACTGAATATTACAACAAATCGGGAGAGTGCGATTGTCCCAGATTTACTCTTCACTAATGACGCAATCTTACGAAATACTAAGATCTGACAATTTTATCGGCACATTCACATTTTAAGACTCACATGGATTATCAGTAATATAAGCTATATCATACTTATAAGTTTATAGTATATTTTAGTTAACGCTGTGTGAGTGTGTGTTAAATATCGCTTACCTTTGTTGAGCGCCAGGCTGACCGTAGCCTGAATCTACGAACACAAATACACAATTAGGCAGAAAATATGAAGTGTAAACAGCACGGCATCGAAAACGTTTCAAATTAGATTTATTCAAACGTCAATTAAACGCTTAGATGGTCGTGTATGTAATCATCGGTAAAATGCTAGGCTAACAATCACACCACGCCGCACCATGAGCATGGAGGCTAAGCGGCCATCTAAAGTCTCACATTAACCCATCAGCCGGCTCGTTGTGTATAACTGAACATTTAACCGTTTATTTAAAGAGTCTTATAGTTTGTCGCCAATGCTGTTTTATGTTTAAACAATGGCAAATCCCGCGTCGGCCATTTTAGCCGCTAATGCTAAGCGTGCGGCGCTAATTATCCTTTATGTCTCACAACATAGAACAGCAAACGAATAAAGAACAGTTATCGCATTGTATGAGCTACTTTAGATTATTTATAGATTCAAAAAAAATGTTACCTGAGGCCATCTTTCTGGAGGAAATAAAATGAACTGACCACCTATTCCAAAAATAAGAAATTAAAAACCCGGCACGAGAGAAACGCGCACTGCAGCTCTTATGAACTTTGACCCGAGACCGGAATCACCGGATAGTACCTTCTACTTAGCGGGGGACGTGTGGATTAATCCATTTATTTGGCACATATAACATAATAAATACTGCAGCAAATATTTATTAAGCGCAATTTATTGTGAAACTGCTAGTATATAAAGTGAAAAAATACGTTATAACACATATTTTGTCAACATGTATTTAGATAAAGGCCCCTGTTTGTTGAAAAGTGGTATAAACTTTGCGCCTTTTCTTTCACGTGATCTCCAGCAGGGTTGTGTGACGTCATGGTGTGATCGTAATTCATAATTTTTTTACATTAATAATTTGATTTAACTGTTTTAAGGTTAAAGGTTAAAAACCTAAGCTTGCCACCCGTCCAATACGGGGATCGTCCCGTTTTTAAAAGTAAAGGGATTTTTGTCCCGCAAAATCAGCTCGGTAATTTGTATCTACATATAATGGGATAAATAATGTCTTTACAGTGTATCGACAATACTAATAGGAAATGTAAACAAAACAAGAAATAGCAGAAATGCTCTTTGTGCATGATTGCGTCCTAGCGTCCTTGTTTCCCTAGCGACGTACTCTGAGTCTGAGGTCACGCAGTGGAACTTGCTCGTTTTTAAACATGCCGACACCTGTGAGACACAAGATCTGTAGATTTAGAGATATAGAATTATGAATATATCCTAGTTAAATAAAGGTTAATAAATAAGCAGTATGCAGCCGGTGACATGGCCTCATCCGTGCTGCTAAAGAGCAAATGACCCAGAGTACTGTTCAGTTCCTGAAAAAATAAATAATAATATAATAATAAATATATAATATAATTTAACACTACATGATAAATTATCATATTATATCCTACATATTGATTATGAACATCAGCTATGCTAATTATTTCCCATCTGCCTTTCTGCTGCTTATCTCGGACGTTGTCCCGAGAAAAATGGCGTTTGTCAGGTCCAGTTTGTATCCAGCCTCCAGGGGCGTAACTACCCAGTTTCAGAGGGGTATGCAGCAACAATTTTAGCGCCCCCCCCCCATTACAAAACTAAAATGTAAGTGTGCCGTGTAATAAGTGAGTAGGAACAAATGAGAGCTAACAGATTAAATAAGTGCAAAATTGTTGTTATTTAATACAATTACACTATAGCTATACTCCACCTTGATGAACCCCCTAAGAAAACTATAAGCTCCATTGGAACAGCAATACAAGTGTTTCTCACAGGATTTTAGGTAAAACTGTGGTAGGCTGACCTCTGTTTCTACTCAGGGGGTACGGGGGCATGCTCCCCGTAAGAGAAATTTTGTGTTCTCTTCACGAGAGGTTCTTTCGTATTGCGTAAGCTAGCTTACGCTCCCAGGGGAAAACTCATCTTTCTGAGAAGTTGAAGCCAAAGAATTATCCTATAATTTTGTATCCAATGTGCAACGCAGTTCACTGCAGCAGACCATGAGCGGGCTAGCTAGCAGCTCATTGGTTCGCGTCAGGGAGAACTGCTGCACCCTATGAGGGAACTCGGTTGAACTTGGTGACCAATGAGGAAGCAGACACGCTCTCATTGCGTCGAGCCCGGCAAACGGAGTGGCCCGAGTCTTATAAATAAGCGAGTTTCACGCTGTTTTCCGATTTCATCATCTTCAGCGAGGCTATACGCACCTGCTGATCTCCGAGAGCGAAGCCGCGTCGCCGTCGTCGAGAGGCATCTCTTCAGCGAGCGTGTGGACAGAGTCTGAGGAAGCCGGCCGTCTTCGCCGCACCTTCAGCCATCCTGCGAGCTAACGCCATCCGGCGACGTATCCTTACATTTGTATTTTGCTTGTGTTGTGTATTTTCACAAAAGAGCAGCGAGCGTCTTTTTTAAAGATGCCTCGCACACCTCATGCCGCCTCCCCTCTCAGCGCCGGAGTCCCGCGCTCTATGTGGACGAGCCGCTTACAGCTGTGCCGACCGCGGCTAGCTTTCTTTACTTTACAAGAGAGCTAGCTCTGCCCCCGCGCATAGCTTCACCGAAAATGGGTTTATCAATGGTGTGTAGTCCCGCCGAGGCTGGTCCTGTTCGCCACCATCACGCCCTCTATCTGCTCGCCGCTCTGTGCTTGTGTGTTACTGCTGTGGCTCAGTGGTAAAACACAAAGCTTTTCGCGCCAGAGAGACCCTGTAGTTCGAATCCGGCTCTTGCAGATAATTTTTTGCACGACATGAGAAACGAGTGTGTTTTTAACCCGCCGAGGCCGGTCAGCATCCTCTAACGTTTCTCTTTCCTCGTTCGAGCGCCATAAACGGCCCCCCGTGCATAGCTTTCACCGTGAATGAGTTTGTGTTACTGTTGGTCTCGCCGAGGCTGGACCTGTTCGCCACTAACACGCCCCTTATCTGCTCGCGCTTTCAGCTTATTGTGTCTTACTGCTGTGGCTCAGTGGTAAAATACAGAAGCTCCCCGCGCCAGAGAGACCCGTGTCCGGCTTTTGCAGATAATTGTATGCAGCTCTGAGCTCGCGGCCAGCTTTCTTACGTTTCAGAAAGCGGCCGCGCTCTCCCGCGCTCATGCGTCAGCGGCGACATGGAGAAAACGAGTGTGTTTTTAGCCCGCCGAGGCCGGTTAGCACCCACCTCTCTAACGTTTCTCTTCCTCGTTCTAGCGGCCAAATTGTCTATTTTGCAGCAACGAGCCTGTTATTACATGAACGCCTGCAGTAACGCCGACAGATTCGATTGACGCCAATGCTGTTCAAGCACACCCCGTGTCTAACAGAGCCCACTCTCTTAGCTGGCTATGCCGCCTGAGTGTTATCTGTAACAGATGTGCCCACGTCCGTGCTCACATCTTCTTTCTGCCCGCTCTCATTACACGGCCAGGTCGCGTGCATCCCAGCCTCTTCAGTCTCGTGCCCGCTCGCAGCGCTCACGTCTCTACATGCACGCGACCCCGCGCGCGTCAGGCTATATTCAGTCTCTGCCGCTTACAGCGCTCAGGTTTCTATCACGCACTTGCGCGCGCGTCACCTGTGCAGCCTGTATCAGGCGAAAATGTAAACAGGCATAAGTGCATAATGTCTGGTTTACACCAAACATACTATAAGTGTAGTATATGTGCCCACAGTTCAGTGTTCACTCCTATACTCAAGCACCACACTTGTGCCCGCTGCAGTCTCGTGCCCGCTTGCAGCGCTCACGCTCTCTACATGCACGCGACCCCGCGCGCACCACAAGTGCAGCCTTTCAGGCTATATATAGGCTCTGCCGCTCACAGCGCACAGGTTTCTATCACGCACTTCGCGCGTCACTTGTGCAGCCTGTATCAGGCTAAAACGCAATCAGGCATAAGTGCAGAATGTCTGGCTTACACCAAACATGCTATAAGTGTAGTATATGTGCCCACAGTTCAGTGTTCACTCCTACACACAAACACCACACCTGTACCACGCTCACACTGTAAGCGCGCTCACACACGTGCTCAGCCCGCTATGTGTATACACATACATGTGTTGTATACACACGCTTTTTGTGTAGAATATGCGCCCACATCCTGTGTTCGCCCATACACAAAGCACCACACTCCCTGTGCCTCTGTCAGAGCCCACTCTCAAAAAGCGGACACTTCCCCCTTGAGTGTAGGTCCCGTTGCCTAAACATTCTCAGCGTGCCCACACACTGTGTCCAGCCCGCTATGTGCAACAATCAGGCCGATATAGCCAGTCACCCGCTAGTGTCACGCTTCTAAGCGTGGGAAGCTATCCCGGGAATCTCCCCATGGGTGCTAAGCACAATAAAATACGGCTATCTGTTACAGTTCCGTCGCCGCCCTCCACGCTTTCGGGCGCGGCCCCGAAACTACAGTGATTTTAGAAGCAACAAACAGTCCTCCCGTTCGGCCTATCCTTAGCACCCCGTACGTTCACGAAGTGCATGGATACGGCGCTCGCCCCCTGCGGAGCCAGGGCTGCGAATTTTGAACTATTTGGACGACTGGCTGATTTTGGCACAATCACAGACGGAGCTACTGTCTCTTCGTACAGTCCTCCTCGACCATCTGAACACCTTGGGTCTCTCTGTCAACTGGACAAAGAGCTCGCTTCAGCCCTATCAGACGATTTCCTTCCTGGGAATAGATCTAGACTCAGTGGCTATGACGGCTCGCTTATCTACACAGCGCGCGCGCCGTGTTCAGCGTCTCGCCGCATCCTGTCAGATGGACACCCTCACACCTCTGTAAACTTTTCAGAAGGCGCTGGGTTACATGGCCTCAGCCTCCGCAGTACTTCAGCTGGGTCTACTGCGCATGCACCCCCTTCAGCTTTGGTTGAAGAGCCGTGTGTCTCACCGTGCGTGGACCACGGGCCGCCAGCTGATCAAAGTTACGCAGACCTGTATCTCGGCTCTGCAACCATGGACAGTGGCAGAATGGTTTCAGCGGGGCGTTACCATGGGAACCGTCTCTCGCCGATAAGTCTTTCGACAGACGCATCCAACTCAGGTTGGGGTGCGGTCTGCGAGGGCTCACCCGGCCTCTGGTCAGTTCAAGAGATCTCCCTACACATAAACTGTCTGGAGATGATCGCGGTCGAGAACTCGCTCGCGTTTTCCTCCCGCGCATTCGGGTCACCACGCATTGATCCGCTGAGACAATGCAGCCATAGTCTCCTATTTCAACCGTCAGGGCGGTGTCAGATCCAGGAACCCCTTCCTGATGACGAAATGCATTTTAGTTTGGTCCCAGAGCCACCTGCTCTCGCTGAGAGCGACGCACGTGCCGGGCCACCTGAATGACGGCCCAGACAGACTGTCCAGGAACCTCATCCTTCCGGGAGAATGGTCCCTGCACTTTCAATCAGTCCAGAAACTGTGGCGAATATTCGGCAGAGCAGAGGTGGATCTCTTCGCGTCAGAGGAGAACGCTCACTGCCCAAATACTTCTCTTAAGAGCGAGGACGCGCTTAGCCCAGGAGTGGCCAGCCGCCCGCCTTAGGCTTTCCCTCCGGTCTCCTGTTACCACAGGTTTTACAGAGGATCAGGGAAACACGTCACTCGGTGCTCCCTCATAGCCCCGCGTTGGGAGAGTCAGACTTGGTTCCCGGACCTCGCTCAGCTGTCGCAGACAGCCCCGTGGCCCATTCCAGTCAGAGCAGATCTCCTCTCTCAAGCTCGCGGCACGATCTGGCATCCCCACCCTAAGCACTGGGCGCGTTCTGCACGGGTGATCAACAACTATCCGATGCTGATCACCCGGGGAGAGTTAAACACGATCATGAACGCCAGAGCGGCTTCTACTAGGAAGCTCTATGCGTCAAAATGGTCTGTGTTCTCAAAAGGGTGCACCGACAAAAACCTAGACCCTCAGCGGTGCGACGTGTCGTCTTTGCTTGTCTTCCTTCAGGAGATGCTGGATAAGGGCAGGTCCCCATCCACTCTCAAGGTTTACGTGGCAGCTGTCGCGGAGTTCGCTGAACCTCGACGCGCTCAGTCTCTGGGCAAAGACGAGCTAGTCATCCGCTTCCTCTGGGGAGCTAGAAGGATGAACCTTCCGCGCCCCTTCGGTTCCCAATTGGGATCTTTCTATAGTTCTCGAAGCTATGGAAGCCTCCCCCCGTTCGAACCGTTAGAGTCTGTGGACCTAAAATACCTCTCGCTGATAAACCGTTTCTGTTTGCCCCGTCATCAGTAAAACGCGTGGAGACCTTCACGCGCTCTCTTCTAGCGCTGCGTGTCTTGAGTTTGGACCCAATGACTACATAGTCTTCCTCAAACCTAGACATGGATATGTCCCCAAAGCGATTGGGTACCCCGTTCAGGGATCAGGTTTTTCCCTATTCGGCTCTACCCATCCAGATAACGAATGTGACGCCCAATCTCCTTTGTCCGGTTCGGACTCTGAGATTGTACACTACACGCGCTGCCGCGTTCAGACGCTCTGAGCAGCTTTTTGTTTCGTTCGGTGAGCGCACCAAGGGTCTGGCCACCTCGAAACAGACACTATCCTAATTGAATTGTGGACGCTATTGCTTCTGCTAATGCATCAAAAGACCTGTCATGCCCTTTGGGCATCAGGGCTCATTCCAACAGAGGCATGGCCTCACCGTGGGCATGGTCCAGCGGCTTTCCATTCAGACATATGCGTGGCAGCGGGAGGGGCTTCCCCTTCCACCTTGTCAGATTTTACCTTGCAGGCAAAGCTACTAGCAGCCTAGTATGCTTCAGCTCTTATGTTGAGCTGCACTATTGGGAGTCACACTCATACAACCGGCGTGCCGCTGTTCTTCCCTCATGTGCTTACATACTACACTATCACCGGCCCGCTTGCTGGCCCTTTTTATGTCACGTACATTAATTTCCCACTTATAAGGGTCCCCGGATTCCTCCCTCGGGACTCATTGTGGATGCCTAAGCGCGCACGGCGTCTGACGCAGGTGTTCCCGTAGCGTGAGCTAGCTTACGCAGTACGAGAGAACCTCTTCGTAGAGAACGGAATCGGTTACCTAATGTAACCTCGGTTCTCTCTGAGATGAGGGAACGAGTATTGCGCTCCCGGCCGTGCTTGCGCTACCAGTGTTCTCGCTTCATTCAATGAAAACCGGAAAACAGCGGGAAACTCGCTTATTCATAGACTCGGGCCACTCCGTTTGGCTGGGCTCTGACGCGAATGAGAGCGTGTCTGCTTCTCTCATTGGTCACGAGTTTAACCGAGTTCCCTCATAGGCTGTAGCAGTTCTCCCTGAGCGAACCAATGAGCTGCTAGCTAGCCCGCTCATGGTCTGCTGCAGTGAACTGCGTTGACATTGGATACAAAATTATAGGATAATTTTTTGGCTTCAACTTCTCAGAAAAGATGAATCTTTCCCGTAGCGTAAGCTAGCTTACGCAATACTCGTTCCCTCATCTAGAGAGAACCGAGGTTACATTAGGTAACCGATTCGTTCTGTAATGTTAAATTCAGCAGTCTGGTGCACTTTGAGAGTTCAAAATTAAAAGTTCCAACCCATATTCAGGGTGCAAATTAAACAAAGAAAAAGTTGAAACTCTTTTAGCTATTGTCTGTCTACATTACACTACTACTACATAATAGTTATAATATTAATCCCATGATATTAATAGCCATAAAGGCTATTGTAAAACAAATGCACAGAAAAATAAAGGAAACTTTCATAATTAGTCTTGCACTAATTTCTATTGTTGAAAGATATAAGTGCATAAAGACGTTTCATGGCCAGTGTGTCAGAAAAAAAAAAACTAAAGCTGACTTTTTTTGACCAATGCATTACACCGGCACTAACCCAGCGCCGCCGATTAAGCAAAAAACAAACAACAAACAAATGGGCCGCCGATGTACGAGTTTTGTGGGCCGTTAAGATAAATAAATAAAAAAAGGATGAGATGTATTGGCCGAAAAAGCACGTCGTCAGCCCACCGGGAATCTCCCGGTAACGTTGGTCCCGATGGCCACAGAGATTTATAGATAGCCTACAAGCCTGGATGTCACACATAAATCCTACCTGTCGGCTTTCAGCATGCACTTATTTAGCTGCTGTCGCATCAATTGACATGCCATCTCCTTTTCTCTCTTTCTTTTTCTATTTTTAGCCCCACAGCATTTTGTTTTATCCATCTTTTTCGACGACAACTCACTACCCGTACCTGCTCGCGCAGCGCTCACGGCGCCCCGGCCGCCCGCTCGCAACATTACCCGCCCCCCTTCTCCATGAGGGCGCCTACTGCGTACTCTAGCCTGGCTGTTAGTCCTCTAAAATTTTATATAACATTGAAGGAATGTAGAAACGCTCAGCAGCAGCTACATATAGAAATACGATATATATATATATATATATATATATATATATATATATATATATATATATATATATATATATATATATACACTCACCGGCCACTTTATTAGGTACACCTGTCCAACTGCTCGTTAACACTTAAATTCTAAGCAGCCAATCACATGGCGGCAACTCAGTGCATTTAGGCATGTAGACATGGTCAAGACAATCTCCTGCAGTTCAAACTCGAGCATCAGTATGGGGAAGAAAGGTGATTTGAGTGACTTTGAACGTGGCATGATTGTTGGTGCCAGAAGGGCTGGTCTGAGTATTTCAGAAACTGCTAATCTACTGGGATTTTCACGCACAACCATCTCTAGGGTTTACAGAGAATGGTCCGAAAAGAAAAAACATCCCAGTGAGCGGCAGTTCTGTGGGCGGAAATGCCTTGTTGATGCCAGAGGTCAGAGGAGAATGGCCAGACTGGTTCGAGCTGATAGAAGGGCAACAGTGACTCAAATAGCCACCCGTTACAACCAAGGTGGGCAGAAGAGCATCTCTGAACGCACAGTACGTCGAACTTTGAGGCAGATGGGCTACAGCAGCAGAAGACCACACCGGGTGCCACTCCTTTCAGCTAAGAACAGGAAACTGAGGCTACAATTTGCACAAGCTCATCGAAATTGGACAATAGAAGATTGGAAAAACGTTGCCTGGTCTGATGAGTCTCGATTTCTGCTGCGACATTCGGATGGTAGGGTCAGAATTTGGCGTCTACAACATGAAAGCATGGATCCATCCTGCCTTGTATCAACGGTTCAGGCTGGTGGTGGTGGTGTCATGGTGTGGGGAATATTTCTTGGCACTCTTTGGGCCCCTTGGTACCAATTGAGCATCGTTGCCAACGCCACAGCCTACCTGAGTATTGTTGCTGACCATGTCCATCCCTTTATGACCACAATGTACCCAACTTCTGATGGCTACTTTCAGCAGGATAATGCGCCATGTCATAAAGCTGGAATCATCTCAGACTGGTTTCTTGAACATGACAATGAGTTCGCTGTACTCAAATGGCCTCCACAGTCACCAGATCTCAATCCAATAGAGCATCTTTGGGATGTGGTGGAACGGGAGATTCGCATCATGGATGTGCAGCCGACAAATCTGCGGCAACTGTGTGATGCCATCATGTCAATATGGACCAAACTCCCTGAGGAATGCTTCCAGCACCTTGTTGAATCTATGCCACGAAGAATTGAGGCAGTTCTGAAGGCAAAAGGGGGTCGAACCCGTTACTAGCATGGGGTATCTATAAAGTGGCCGTGTGTATATATATATTTTTTTCTTCAATTTTTCTTTTTTACCATCGCTTTGGCGCCCCCATTGTGCTGCGCCCCTATGCGCCGCATATAGCGCATACCCACTTTTCACGGGGATCTCAGATGCCCCAACACCTCTGGAGAGACAACTCAACGCTGGCGATATGTTATGGCACCGTGTTACATATAAACAATTTTTATATTTAATATTTATATATAAACAATATGAATGTGAGCCAGAGGAGAACTGGCCCCCGACTGAGCCTGGGTTCTCCTAAGGTTTTTTCTCCATCCAATCTGATGGAGTTTTGGTTCCTTGCCACTGTCGCCTTGCTTTGCCTTGCTTTTGGCTTGCTTAGTTGGGGTTATTAAACATTTAACAATATTATTGATCTGTGTTGTACTACTTTCATGTTATCACTGTGAAGCTGCTTTGATACAACTGTATTGTGAAAAGCGCTATATAAATAAATGTGACTTCACTTGACATACAATTCTTACTTTTCTCGTAAAAACTCTAAACACGCAAGTGCAATGTTACATCTTTTTCTGCAATTCTGACTTTATAACACACAATTGTGACTTGATCTTGCAATTCTGACAAAAAGTCAGAATTGCAAAATGTAAACTCAGAAATTGTTACATGAAAAGTTCCCAATTAACTTTTTTATTTCTTATTCAGTGGCGGAAACGTGCTTAAGCTTGGATGTGCAGTACCAGGCTCAAGTTGGAATATAGCTGCAGGCAGCGACTGATGGGCCCAAGCCCGTGGATCTCACCTTGGTGGCTTCAGGACACACGTGCACTGCGGGAAATAGGCATTCAAAACGGGTAACCGCCAAGTATTTTAAACCACAACAGCCAAGAGATCATATACATTTAGATGAATTTCATGTCCATAGGATGTCATATTGGTCAATTTCAAGTAAGTAATAATCCAAATCTACAATGTCTGTGTTTTTCTTTGACAACCTCTTTAAAAAAATCCAGAGCAGATTACCTACTGGTTTTTGGCAAACAGTTCTCGGAAGAAGTCTAAATCCCGTCCTGATGCGCATGTCTGTATTTGCTGATGTTGTCCTAACGCTTCTCTTTATGTGTTTTTGACCTGAGCTACCATTTGCAAACCAATCTTACGCACCAAAAGCATGCTCGCATTTAATTTCAATATGGATGGTCTCTGATGAAAAATAAAATAATACAATTAATTAATAGAGCCAAATCACTGAATTTGCAAAGATCTGTCAGGTAAGAGTAAGATTGGTGTGTAGATTTTTCCACTCACTTTAGTCAGAGACAATTTATATACTTTAGTTTATTATAAACAGACACTTTTACATAATCAGTTTAATTTTTTAATTTTTTAACAGTGTAGCAACTGCACTAAGTCACTTTTTACACAAGGGCATTTTACAATAAAGACTGTTTCAAAGCAGCTTTACAGAGATAACAGGACAATAAATGCAACAAAGTTTGTTTCCAGAAGAAAATAGTGTCACAGTCCAGCTCTAAGTTCAGCGATGTTTCATTTTTGTTGTAAAAAGTTATTAATTTAGTTAATTATATATGAAGAGTTCAGATGCAAAAGCCTCTAAGTGCCATTTGAAATTTTCTTCTAAAATGACCATTTTTATCAAGCTTATATATTTAAAGGTGCATTGCGCAACATTTTATGTTAAAAATAGCCGTTTTCTAACCCATACATGCTGAAACAATCGCCTGATGGGCTGAATGAGCCCTTCTCTGATCACTGCGATCGCCTCTATAATCCTGTACAGTGAAATATATAAGAGGGATTCGGGCTCGAATCTCAGACTGGGCGTGACGTCATGCGCGTTCACGCTCGCCTGGCTATGTGCCTATGCTTTGCAGGTTAGTGTATTCGCCGCGTTCTCCGTATCAGAGAAGACAACTCGAGCGACGCAACTTTAGTCAACTTTCCCAAAAGTAGAAGATGGATTCAAAGGGGCTGTTTAGCCTACATCTGGTCACTTCATGTGTTTTCTGTGATCGGATAACTTATTCAATCGTGAAAAGACCAGGTTGAATCCAGAACGGCTTTGAATCCGATAGCTCAAACCACTTGAGGACGTGGTCTGGGCTGTATTCCAGATGAAACTGGACAAGTGTAAATGCATCTGGTTGTTGAAAACAGGCTATGTCATGTTGTTTTAGTCATATATGACGACGTGCATCAGATGAGCAGGCGAGTGTATTCATCAAACCAGCGTGCCGCAATCTATCGCAAATGAAAGTGAAAGTAAGATGCATACGATTATCACTAAGTTACCTTCTACCTCCACTGTCTTCATTAAAAGTAGCCTTGAGAAATGAAATGATCTCATACCAGGGCTTTTGCCGCTCTCTTATTGCTGTCTTTGCTGATTTTGAAATAGCCGAAGCCGATGATTTATAAAATGCAGCTCATCTGTTGCTTTCGGTGACGTGCACTTCATGAAATCTGTATAACGTGGGAATTGAATATTAGATTAATATCCGTTTTGCAAAAACACATTTATGTGACCAGGTGTAATGGAATTCGTTTTGATAAATCAAATAGATCTGAGAAAACGCATTGTGGCCAGGTGTAAAAACAGCCCAAAGAGACCAACTTGTAGTTCATTCCAAAACCCCAACGCAGACTCCACCGAAGACAAAGACAATAGCCTACAACTTCTGTCTGTCCAGTGCCAGTCGTCGGAATAAGACTAGAGTCAACATCGGGAAGGCTTTCAACAAACGGAGAGATCTCTGGCGGTCTGCTCTAGGGCTCAAACGTGTTCATGAACGTGTTTCCATAATAACACAATCATAAGTGGATACAGTAAGCACATAAAACAGTTCAACATGGAGATCGATGGAAACAAAAGCCTAAGTTTTCTATAACGTTACCCCTGTTTTCCCCTCACACACACATAGGCCTACATAAGTGTGTAATTTACTCAAATGCATTTCCTTTCATATATTTTAAATGACTTGCAGATTTATAACTGTATTACCTCATTATGACTGTAACAAAAGATGTGTGCCGCACAGTGTGCGGCTGATGCTCCAGTCCTTTGGTTACTGAACAGCTTGTGCAACGTGCGTGTATGACGCTAGAGATGCGCGGTTGGCGGTTACATCCGCGGACACCGCGGATAAACCGCCGATCGGGCGGATGACGTGACAAAAAAAATATTTTAATTAAAGTCGGGCGGGTGGCGGCGGTTGAACAGAATCTATGTGCCAAAATGCCGTTTTTCTCATTAGGCTTACAATGAAATATTGTACAGACAATAGCCTGATTATCCAAAAAAGCTATTATCCAAAAAAGGAACAAAGCAATTCGTCACATTTATTCACAGGTTGGACAATGATATTAATAGGGCTAAGATTATCACAAATAAACATCTAGATTTTGACCAAATATCCAAGAGTGTGTGCGGAGTTCGGAGCACGCACTGGATGGCAGACAGGCGCGGGCGCGCGTGAACACTTTCATTTTCCCATCAACAGTGGAATCAACTTAAAATACTCTATAATTTCTGGTTATACAAAAATAATAATACATTATTCTGCAACTACTTTTATTTGCGTAATGTCACAATAACAAGAAAACGTTGTGCTTTTGTAAAATAATAAAACAATCATGCGCGCTTTCATGATCATGAACTGGAGCGCTAGAACTGAAACAATAGCCTTTATAGACTAAAGCTTTAAATGTCCACTTTAAAAAGAACAAATTCAAATTGTAAACTAATACCTTCTGATTATGTAATCGTATGAAAGATGCAGTTCTCTCTAAAGGTGTAGGCTATATCGGAGTCGGAGATTATGTTTTTTCGCTCGTTATTTTTTCAGAACGCATTTATAATAACTTACACATAGGCTACAGCACTGCGGAAAAATATTAGAAATATCTAGGTTCTAATTTGGATTTAGAAAATTAGTAAAATCAATTTTCCATATTAATTTGTGAATATTTTAAATGTTTTAAAGGGACAAAAAGTCATAGCCTAAAACAAATATCTGAAAATTCGTTGAGATGTAAAGCGCAGCATTGGTGTGGTCAAACTAAAATGTTGGTGTTCAACTTTGCATTTTAAAAAATACAACAGTTCATTTTTCGTTTTGCAACGACCGTATGGACATAGATGCAGAGATATGGTTATTTATTAAATTCATAAAAAGAAACAATAATTACAGGAATAGCCTCTCTAAACCTCAAAGAAATGCCATCAAGACATCGATGCAGTAAATAAGGGAGAAACAATGAACTTTAGTGTCTTTCTCTGCCATTAGGCTAATGCTTGGATAACAGCACGTCTCCTTCCATTAATCATAGCCTAATAATGTCGAGTGCGGTGCATGGCTGTGAAAATAGGTTATGATTTTTGGAATGATTTATCAAGGGAGGAAAAAAAAAGACGTTTTAGTCGCATAACATCGGTTAAGAAAAACACCGTCATTTCGTTGTAGTTTCTTATCGACATTTGGAAAATATCGCAAAAGTTTTGCGCAAATCTGTAATGGAAACGCGTCTCTCTCTCTCTCTCTCTCTCTCTCTCTCTCTCTCTCTCTCTCTCTCTCTCTCTCTCTCTCTCTCTCTCTCTCTCTCTCTCTCTCTCTCTCTCTCTCTCTCTCTCTCTCTCTATCTCTCTCTCTCTCTCTCATTCCCGCAATCAGTGTTCATCATCTGCACTTGTCTTGACCTCACCGCGCAGCTCCGTCCTTTCTCTCCCGCTACAGACTTCGCAAATATTACCCCTCCCTCGCCACAGTCAGGTTTGCCGAAGTGCGTTTAATTTATTTATCTTTGTCCCTGCGTGTCGATATCGGAGACGGAGTTCACTGCTGATATTCTGAGAGCTTCAGTCTCGCGGGTGTCATCATCAGCGCCTCTGTATCGCCCAATCGAGCGGATGGCGGGCGGGTGCGGTTTTGAAAATTGGTCAAAAAAGTTGATGCGGATGGATGGCGGACGGATGATGAGGTTTTGTGAATGCGGTTGCGGATGAAATAATAGCCCATCCGCGCATCTCATGCGTGTATTCCATGAGTGCGCACGCAGTTTCGTTTATCGCCAGAGGGGGCGTAGTTCTGCAAAAACTCTGAGACTTGCGTTTATGCTCCTTTAAGTTCAGTAATTTCACTTAAATGGCAATGAAGATTACCTATTAATTGTCATTTAAGTGAAATTACTGAACTTAAATATACAAGCTTGATAAAAATGGTCATTTTAGAAGAAAATTTCAAATGGAATTTAGAGGCTTTTGCATCTGAACTCTTCATATGTATGTATATATATATATATATATATATATATATATATATATATATATATATATATATATATATATTACATACAAGGATTATTTGGAACACCACACTAATACTGTGTTTGTTTGACCCTTTCGAGTATGGACATGGTCAGAAACAAAAAAAGGGATGGAAAAAATAAAGGGATGGACATGGTCAGAAACAATGCTCAGGTAGGCCGAGGCATTTAAACGATGCCCAATTGGCACTAAGGGGCCTAAAGTGTGCCAAGAAAACATTCCCCACAGCATTACACCACGACCACCAGCCTGCACAGTGGTAACAAGGCATGATGGATCCATGTCTCATTCTGTTTACGCCAAATTCTGACTCTACCATCTGAATGTCTCAACAGAAATTCGAAGACTCATTAGACCAGGCAACATTTTTCCAGTCTTCAACTGTCCAATTTTGGTGAGCTCTTGCAAATTGTAGCCTCTTGTTCCTATTTGTAGTGGAGATGAGTGGTACCCGGTGGGGTCTTCTGCTGTTGTAGCCCATCGGCCTCAAGGTTGTGCGTGTGGTGGCTTCACAAATGCTTTGCTGCATACCTCGGTTGTAACGAGTGGTTATTTCAGTCAGAAGTTGCTCTTCTATCAGCTTGAATCAGTCAGCCCAGTCTCCTCTGACCTCTAGCCTCAACAAGGCATTTTCGCACCACAATACTGCTGCATACTGGATGTTTTTCCCTTTCCACACCATTCTTTGTAAACCCTAGAAATGCTGCATGAAAATCCCAGTAACTGAGCAGATTGTGAAATACAGTAATGACATCATTCTCCTCTGGCCAATGAGTGAACAGTGTACTGATTATGATTCAGGCATTACAGGTCAGAATATTATCCAGTTCATCTGGTTGGAAGTCGGAGTCACGCCAGTAACGGAGACGAGTGTGTCGAGTGTCAGTGCCGATGAGGCCTTACAACAGAAATGACCCATCACTGAACTTACTTCAGCTGCACTGTATTTCCTCTAGATCTGCTGTACAGCAGAAACAAACTCTGTTGCATTATTTTGCTGTTTATCTCTGTAAAGCTGCTTTGAAACGATCTTGTAACAAGTGCAACATATATAAAAGGTGACTTTGACTACTGCATGCACCAACATACATCTCAAAATCAACACATCTACACAAACTACACATTCCCCAGCATGATTATCATCACTGTTTTGCTTTAGTAACAGTTTCATATTAAATCTAAAGGGGAATCTATCAGACGGCAGCTGTCAAATGCGGCTTTATCGAGCTCAACAACTCTGGCCCTGCTGTGATTCAAGCGGAAAGCTATTGGCTATTTTTAAAAGGGGAGGAGCTGTTCAATATGCCCGCCTTCCCGTTTCAGTGAAAGCGCGTCTCCACATTGGAAAACATGTTTCAAGGAGCGGGTTTCAGTGGGCCTTAACTTAGGAGAGGTGAACGCAGTCTCCACCTGCCCTTGATTCTTTGAGGCATCCGTGTATGTTTTAGTCCTGCACTGTATGTAATGTTATCAAAAACATAATTGTATGGAGAAACATCACACCATTAATAGAGTTGAACAAATCCTCCTTCGTGACAATATTATTCAAGTGACTTTAATTGCGTCACACAACTTTCAGCATGCGAAATCCAACAATGGTAACAATCAAATACATTTTGCTAAGACGAACATCTCTCCCACTTCATCACGTTAATGTTGACGACTTAATAATATTGTAAAATGTGGAAAATAGTAATAAATGAGTTGGTGTGTCTAATAATAGGCAAACTGCCTCTAAGATTATAAGAAAACTGTCCTTACATGTAGAGGATCAAATCAGACAGGTGAAAGTGAACAAACATGGGTTAAGGACAAAGGTGATGTTAAATTGAAAATTTAATAATTACATAGACATGTCTAAAGAAGAGTTGTAATGTAATGAAAACAATAGTTTGCATATAAAACTTGATGAGGTCCTGCCCAAACAACTATATCTACTACTTCTATCATCTCCCAAAATAGTTGAAAATAGTTTCAGCAGCAATGCTGGTCTTCAAGATCCACTAATGAAAAGGCAAACAACACAGTAAATAAGGCACAGGAGCTTGACCAATCCGTTCTTCAGACCAGCGGTGTGTTCCTTTGTCTGTTTCTCCGCATTATTAAACACTCTCTCAGAGATACTGCATGTAGTCGTTGAGCGAACAGAATAGGGTTGAGTATTTCTGGCACTTCCAGGATTAATTAAATCTGTGAGGGTCATCTAGTTTGAAATGGTTACATTCATATTCAGCCATAATTTTTTTTAAATAATGGGGCAAGAGATAAATACATTTAAATGCTTTGGAGAACAACAAAAAATAAAATAAAATAAGTGTGATCCACCTTCACAGCACAACATGTATGCACTGTTTATGACCTCTGAAGGTTTCCAAAATATTTCAGAAATTATCAGGAAATCATCAAATATCAGTCAAAATCTCTCCATGAAGAACCATTTTTCAGTGAGTTAAAGTTTCTTCATGCTTACAACCCATACCATTACAAAGGTCCATGCATAACGTGTTCGATTAGTATGTTAAAACCGTGATTTATCGCAGTCTTTTACATTTTTCAATACAATTTTTTTTCACTATAGAATGAGGGAATGTGTCTGTTTTCTTTTCTTAGACAAACATGTCAGAACGATGATAGCAAAACACATCTAAACTCTTCCTTATAAAACCACCAGGAATGTAGAGAGCAGGAATGTTGCAGGTGCTTTAACTCCAGACGTCCTGTGAATAGCGTCCTTTAGTCATCAGTTTCTTGATGTAATCTACAGCCTGAGCGCGGCTCTTTCCTCCAAGCTCCTCAGCGATCTCGATAGAAGGCGTTCTGCACGTCCCGGGCCATGTTTCGGGCGTCTTGAGGGGGAAATCACAGGCAATTTTAGAGCAGTTTCAGGGATGCCTCTGTCTCATGATGTCTCCGACATGCGTTTGATTTTTTCAGACTCGTTCTGTACACGCACCCACAGATGTAGATGTGGGCATTGTCTGTGTGGATTCGTTTCCAAAGACTCTCCTTGTTGTTCTTCAGGAGATGTTGTACATACACCTGGGTGTGAATACAAATAAAGTAAGTGATGCAGAGAATGGTTAAAAAGTTTATAAAAACAGAACAGCTCTCCCTTTTCCTGTGATTCATAGTCGAATAAAGTCTGGTGTATGTTTTCAATTGTTTTCTAATGGGAGTGCTGCGTTTTTAAACGCCATGAGCGTACCGAGGCGCTGAGCGTTATTTTCACGCTGAAGCGCCGAGCGTTTTCACTGGTCGCTGGGAGTTGAAAAATGTTCAACTTTGGATAAAACGCAGCGCTCATCACTGTCACTTTTTAGGAGGGGCGGGACTTAATACCACACCGACCAACTGTCACAACATTCAAACTGCAGCGGATATTCTGTATCATAGCAGACGAAACGTCTTAACGGAAAAAAGCTGCGCTGCCAAAACGCTCTCAAGAGCCCAAAGCACGGCGTCTTCAGCAGAGCGTCTGGCGTTTTCAGCTGGCTAAAAACGCTTTGGTGGACACACGGCCTTAGGGTGCCTATGTGGTAGTGATCCAGCTCTCAAAATTAATCAAAAATATCTTCATTTGTGTTCCGAAGACGAATGAAGGTCTTACGGGGTTGGCACAGCATGGAGGTGAGTAATTAATGACTTAATTTTCATTTTTGGGTGAACTAACCCTTTAATGCCACGATGTTTACAGTTTTTGATTAAATATACGATGGGTTCAGAGAGGAAGTGTGGATTTTTTTTTTTAATATTTTGTCTCTTAAGTTTTTTAGGGAAACATATTTGATAGTGGGCCAAAATAACCATAGAGGTGTGTGTGTGTTATGGTACCTTTTGTGCCTGGTCTCTGGAAAAAGCTACATTGAGTGCCGTCAGAACACCAGTCTTCTCAAACTCCTCGAGCTCCTCTTGGTACAGAAAGTCCTCGTTCTTGTGACGACAGCCAAAAGTACAACTCGGTCTCTCCAACTTCCTTACCTGCAAATGGGAAATCAAGATGTTGATTGCATGAGGGTTACAAAAGTAGGGATTTGCACATAACTTCCCAATTCCCATTGTTTTTGAAACTAGTTTAGTGGGTAAAGCAGATCCTGTCGCCTTGCTTTGCCTTGCTTTTGGCTTGCTTAGTTGGGTTTATTTAACATTTAACAATATTATTTATCTGTGTTGTACTACTGTCATGTTATCACTGTGAAGCTGCATTGATACAATCTGTATTGTGAAAAGCGCTATATAAATAAATGTGACTTGACTTGACTTAATAGTCCCAATCACAGTGTCGGGGTAACACATCACAAGTAGCAGCCAGTTACACAATCTGATTACTTTTCGAGTAACTAGTCATGTAACATTACTTTAAAAATGTTCAAATAAGTGACGCATGTATTGACTGTCAGCTCTCCTGTTCCCATGTTGAGAGAAATCAAGAGTAAGTGCAGAGGCGTGTGTGCGCTGTGTGAACGTGATGATTCCTGTAGTTCTAGACTAAATGTGAAAGGCATTTACACATCTAAACTGCACAGAAACACATTCAGGATTCATTAAAATGAACAAAAGACTGATATGCAAACTCAGAATATTATGCAAACCTAGAAAATTAAATATGTTAAATAATCAAATGTTAAATTATTAAACAAATATACTTTATGTATATGATCTCACTTTATTAACCAATTTCTTTGCTGCTGACAAACAGATAAACATCACATTACTTTCCCCAAAAAATAACAAAGTAACTTTTTTGGTAAGGAATGCAATATTGTAATGCATTTCCCAACTATAAAAAGTACATAGAAAGAGAATACGCCCTGCAAAACAAATGGTTATATCTATGCTCTTCATATATGCAAGTAAATATAGTTGTTAAACAAGTATGTATGAATCTGTCAAATGCAATTCTCTAAACTGGTAAATGTGGAATATTACAATGATATACTGCACATGAAATATACAACAGGTAACACTTTTTAATATTATTATTATTGTTATGTTTGGGCTTCTCTCTTTCTATAACAGTTAAAGAGCGATTTAACAGTTAAAGAGCGAACAGTTGATTTTTAACACATTTAGGAGAACGTCTTTGCCTCCCTTGCCTCTTCTGACAGTAATAAGTCCGTGACCTGCACGACTCCTACCTTGATCTTTGAGCCAGCCGCGCTCCTGAATGAAGCCAACGAAGGGTGCGATACCAGTACCAGGTCCAATCATTACTGACTGGGTTTGTGGCCTTGAAGGGCAGGCGGAACTGGGATTTGCGGATGTACATGGGCACAGTAGCCTTGTGTCCGTTGTCGGTGGGCATCTTGTTCTTCAGCCAGTTAGTGGCCACTCCTTTATTGACACGGCCAGTCTTGGTCTCATACTCCACCACTACAGCACAGATGTGTATGCTGTTGGGGTGGACCTGTCACATGCAGCAAACATTTAAACACACACAACATACTAAGTCAATTATTTCATTTTTAAGAGACCCTATTATGGTATTTTAAAGGTTTCTGATTTTGGTTTTGGAGGTTTACATGAATTCAAGGTCAAAAAACACTGTTTCTCTCATAATATGCACTGCACATCACCTCATTCCCCAAAGAGTCTGAAAACGGTTCATTCGAAGATTCAGTCTCTTCATACCCTCCTTTCAGAGGGTCTACTCTGCTCTGATTGGTCAGATGGCCCAGTCTGTTGTGATTGGTCTACTCTGCTTCCGATTGGTCAGACGGCCCAGTCTGTTGTGATTGGTCTACTCTGCTCTGCTCTGATTGGTCAGATGGCTTAGTATTTTGTGATTGGTCTACTCTGCTCTGCTCTGATTGATTGGTCAGATGGCTCAGTCTGTTGTGATTGGTCTACTCTGCTCTGCTCTATTGGTCAGACGGCCCAGTCTGTTGTGATTGGTCTACTCTGCTCTGCTCTGATTGGTCAGATGGCTTAGTATGTTGTGATTGGTCTACTCTGCTCTGCTCTGATTGATTGGTCAGATGGCTCAGTCTGTTGTGATTGGTCTACTCTGCTCTGATTGGTCAGATGGCCCAGTCTGTTGTGATTGGCCTTCTCTGCTCTGATTGGTCAGATGGTCCAGCCTGTTGTGATTGGTCTGCTCTGCTCTGATTGGTCAGATGGCTCTGTCTGTTGTGATTGGTCTACTCTGCTCTGCTCTGATCTGTCAGATGGTTTAGTATGTTGTGATTGGTCTACTCTCCTCTGATTGGTCAGATGGCTCAGTCTGTTGTGATTGGTCTACTCTGCTCTGATTGGTCAGATGGCTCAGTCTGTTGTGATTGGTCTACTCTCCTCTTGATTGGTCAGATGGCTCAGTCTGTTGTGATTGGTCTACTCTGCTCTGATTGGTCAGATGGCTCAGTCTGTTGTGATTGGTCTACTCTGCTCTGATTGTTCAGATGGCTCAGTCTGTTGTGATTGGTCTAACGCTTATAGCACAGGTCAAAAACAAAATGCCCATTACCATTTCTGGCACGAAAAACAGCATCTTTACGACATGTTGAGAACACAAGCCAAACTCTTTCAGGCCTCAGCTACACCTACAGTGCTTGAAGTTCAAAGTAGACATTGTTCATGGGCAACCAATGAAGACCATAGGCTGACATTATGCAATTTTGTTACAATTTTACGTAGGTTTGACAAAGGGAAGTGAGAGTGGAATTACTGATGACTCGGTTCAGGCAGCTCAGAATCTTTTTATAACTTTATTTGTTCGAGCACTTTAATCTTTGAAACTTCACAGTTATGTTATGTTTAAGATCTGCTGATCCTATGTCCTGACATAACATCACGTGACAAACTAAGGTACACTGTGTTTAGCAACGAAGGTAAAGATGATGATATCAAATGAATGATTCTGTTAAGCAATGTTCCAGCCAGTTCCTGTTCTCTTTATTGTAAGTTAAATGAGCCGGATTACTGAGACTCTCACCTTTTGTCATTGATAGCTCGTGGTGCCCTTTCCATTATCTGATTAGTTATGCTGACCGGAGGCGGTTCCTATATCTGGGCTTTGTTTAAGGTTGTCACCCAGGTGCTTTGTCTCTAACTCTATGCACTGCCCCTTTAATGTATATAAAGCTACGATGTCCAGATCCCTAGTTGGACTTGATGACTGCAGCACACTCAATAAAACATCCTGCAGAAGATACAACCAAGTGTCCTAGTCTTCACTTCTGAGACTTCCTACAAAGATAATATCCGGAAAAAGCATAATGGCGCACTTTGAAAAAGCGTCTCATTAGTGGACTAAAAGCAAAGTGGCCTTGTTCATTTATTAAACCACAAACGGGTGTGACTTTCAGTGTGCTCAGTTAAGAGATAAAAATAACTCAGCATTTTGCTAAATATGTGCACTTTTTTAAACATTCATTATATTTTACTTAAGCTGATGCCTTTATTTAATGAATGTTTGAATCCATCATGAAAAGGTTGATATAAAAACTGCCTTATGTGCAATTTAAATGTTTGCTGACCATTAAATAAGTTTGATCAAAACTTATTAAATAAATAGTATCTTTGGTTTTGGCAAGTTTTAAGCTAAATGAAAACTTTCATTTCTGTTTCAGTGCTACTTTAAAGGGGTACTTTTAAAATTAGTTGAGAGCAAGTTTACTATATTTTAATTGCACATAAGAAACAGTTCTGGTACAGTTCAAACTCAGTCACCAATTGGCTTTGACGGACAGTTGCTGGTACACCACCATTAAAACAAGTCAGAAGATTTGATAATTAATCATGGCAAGCGAAGGGGACGGGCTAAGCCTTTGGAAAATATCCCCAGAACATGATGATTGATTGAACAGGATGAACAGAAAATGCAGCAAGAATGAGGTTTTTGAATGAGATGGTCAGATGATCAGCTGTCATCTAGGCTTTGTTGACCGACAAAGATTAAATCCCATCCGGCTAGCGCTTCTCATAATGTTCCCGTATCAGGTCAGTAAAATCTGTTACTGCGCCCAAACAAAATATCGTTCTTACACAGACTCTTGCTACGTTTCTGTTTATCCAGTTCAATCAATCAGCACGAGAGTCTTTTGTGGCTGTTTGAACACATTCGACCACATTAGTGTTAATCCGGTCTAATGCATTTTCAGCAACCTGTGGAAGTGGTTCGAAAGTGGACGGGCTCAAAATGTTTTAGACCCCATTTACACCTGTGTTTAGCATCGTCCACTTGTGATCCGAATCGACCAAACGCATCTTAACACCAGCTGTAAACAGGGCTCATGTGACCGCGAACAGAGAGAGAGATGCAATGTCAGTGTGTTTCTGCTAGAACCAATCGCCTCTTGGCCTTTGAATATACTATTTGAATAAATGTAAAGGCGCGGAAAAATAAAATCTTTCACCAGCATTTCTGACAGAGTGAGGGTGGAAAATAATCATGTTTTGCAAATGTATGATTTATTTACTCAAATAAACCTCAAGAACAACAAAAATTGCTAAATTATAAAAAATTATCCAAATATTGTTATTTATTTACTCAAAATAAAATATTAATATCATTTGTGAAGTGATTGTTTTGAATTATACACACTATGTTATATTCTGAAAGTTGAATCCAAAGCAGATTAATGACGACAAACATGCTATTGGTAGGAATAAGCATCAATTTCCCATTTTCCAATCTGTAAAAAAAGTGGGAAGTGCCCTAACCTTTCTGTTGTCTTCTCTGGTGTCACGATACACCATTAACCCAAATATATTACCATTAAGTTCTGGCAACCAACCCGAGTATTGTGATTTTACACAAGCGAGCACTACTCACTTTTAATTAAAAAAAATTAAACATCTAGCTTGATTTAATGTTTAAAAGTAGTAGTCTTTTAAGTAGTAGTCTGCTTAAAGGGGGTCATATAATGCCTTTTTCTATTTTCAACTTTCTTTAGTGTGTAATGTTTCTCTTTAAGCATGAAAAAGCTCCAGCGGGAGAATATCTATATCAGTGTCCGTGTTTCTGAACTCCCTGAAACGCCTCCATTGTAGTCTTGAGTTTCTTCCGGAAAACAAACACGTCACAATATTCCCCATTTAAATCATTTACACACAGAATAAAGAGGCGGGCCTGGTTGAGTTAGTATTAGTATTGTGTTGAAACTGGCGGCTTATGGGAAGGGGCGGGACATTTCCCAACACAGTCGAAGCTTTTGACCAATCACAACACACTGATCCAGCTGACCAATCAGAGCACATTGTGCTTTTCAGAAGGTGGGGCTTCATAGAGACAGGAACTAAACAGAGCGTTACTGACAGACTGGGAGGAGAGGAGGTGAAACAATGGAGAATATGAGAAATATGATGTATTTGAACCTTCCAGCAGGAGATCCTATTCTAGCCTGGTAATACCCAGACTCTGCTACTTCACTTTGCTTCGTAGACAGAGTCTGGAATGGCATAATAGAGATGTGTGCCAAGCCGGGAATGAACAATTCACAAACTAGGTTATTTATATGATTTGCTGAGCTGCGGCCGCCCAGCAGCGTCGGCGTGCCCTGCTCTCACAAGTCATGACTGATCGCCGCCCGCAGCACCGCGAGCCCCCTGCTCTCGTGCGAGTCATGACTGGTTAATATGGGAACATAAATAATCACTTTACCTTCCGAGTCTTACGTTCATTTGTCACGTGACATACGCAATGAACAGATCGTTCATGAATCACATATCTGGGACTAATGCAGCAGGATGTCAAAACGAAATATGGTGGATTGTTGTAATTATTATGATAATAATATGATAATAAGAGCGCTCACAGCCGAGAGAGACCGAAGTTCTTTTCATGGCTGTAAAAGACTGAGAAGTGACGTTGAATGGGGGTAAGTTATGTCCTTATAGTTATGCATATTATTCATATAGTTATGGCCAAACAGGTCTGATCCGTCATTACTACAATTAGCCTGAACAAAATTGGGTAGCCTAAATGTGTAAGCTTGAAGTGTTAATATTTTTCCTTGTTTTAAAATGTATGATTTGCAAAAATAAACGGCTGCATCTGTGGTTGTTGCTGGTATACGTTGCAAATAGAGGGGCAGCAAAATTGCTTTTCGCCTAGAGCAGCAGAAGTGCACGCGCCGGTCCTGGCTGTAAACACTTGATGATGCGAGCGAAATAGCGGAGTGAACATTGCTGTAAACGACTTTTGCTTCAGTTTGAAAAACCCCGGAATGTTCTCCATAACAGGGCGAATTGCATCCCGTGTCTTGTTTCCCATTTCTGCGGTCGTTTCGGTTTTCGATTTCTCTAACCTACAATGTAAAACTCGGCACTTAGCGTCTACGTCACGGCTCTCAGCCCGCCCTCTGTTTGTTGATTGGCCGGCTGTTTTCAGGCCGGTGGAAAACTGAAAGATAGGCCGCTATCTCAGACTCACTACAGGAGCGAAATGAAATTCAGCGGAAGTAGGAAGTCTGACGTAGTCAGGCTAATCCTATTCTAGTACAGCCCAAAAAACACCAAGGGCATAATAGGTCCACTTTAATATATAAAATAAAGTTTTAAAACCTAATTTTTTCCAGTTGTTACTGAATTTTATACCACTATTACAGTGGCCGTGAAGTGTTAAACAAACCATAATTCTGAAAACAAAACAAATTTATAAACGCAATGGAAAGATTTAAAACAAATGAACAAGTTAGAAAACACAATAACAAATCAGATAACACAACAACATAGTCAGACAAAACGGAAAAGGTAGGTATAAATTGTGAATGGAATACTGAAAGCTGATTGGACGAGACATCTGTCAATCAAAACATGCAAAAAGTACAGCAGACTGGGGCAGGAGAAAGTCGATTTGCGTGTGCATGTGTAAACATTAGAGTTGTCTATTTAACAGGCTAATTTTTGTGAAAGGAAAAAAAATGTGTAAACATTAGCTGTTTCGTCAAAGATAATATATATATTTTTTAATATGTGCGAAGGCTGCGAGCTGACATTATAGAGTATGTCACTCACTTTGTAAAGAACAAACATAAACACTACTAATGCAGTTATAATGCCCTTCGTGAGCTTTTGTCTAATATTATATTATATGGTAGCCTATAGTTGAACACACAATCAAGAGTGCTGTTTTTTACACATGTGATATTCATTTTATACAGATCAATAAACAAGAAGTTAATATTGTGAATTAAAATTTGTCACTCGAGGGAGACTGGAACTCAGGGTCAGTCTCAGTACTCATTGGGAAAATTGTACTAGAACATTCCTATTTTTATGGCGACGTATCAAGCATCACATAACTTTTTGGGGCTACGTGCCTGTCATTTACAAAATGTAAAATCCATCAATTTCTGCCAAAAGACATGAAAGTGAGTGGCTGGTGAACAGGGAGAAGACTTTATAGTAACCTATAGGCTAATATGTGCGTTTGTTGTGGGGGAAAAATAACATTTCTCAAAATTACATTTGAAAGGTTTATTATTTCCTCTTACTTAGATATCAGTGTTTTTTTTTCTCAAATTATAAATGGTTCGCTAGTACTTGTGTATTTAAATGCCTGAAAAATAAATAAGAAAACATTATTCGGTTGAAAACTGTCTGAACGTGTGATAATAAATGACAACTGACACGCGCTGCTGAACGCACTCTATCACGCGCTCTCTGGCTCAGTGCCAAACGTGCGAAAGCAGCGCTAATCACCACTGTGATCATGTGTCAATGATACAGTGCTATACTACAGTCAGTGATTGTTACAACTCTGATCTGTGGTTTTAGAAGGTAGGTCAAGTCTTTCCAAGTCACAGGGCTCAAGTCCGAGTCAAGTCGCGAGTCATTGTTGTTCAAAGTCTAAGTCGAGTCCCAAGTCATCTTTGAATATGTCAAGTCGAGTCGCAAGTCATCAAATTTGGGACTGAAGTTCCAAGTCAAGTCCGAGTCATGCGACTCAGAGTCCACAACCCTGCCACATAGTGGTAGGACAGTTTTTTTCCTCCATAATAAATCGCACTAAATTCAGCCGGTAAAATAGACAGCTCTAATGTTTACACATGCACACACGAATTGACTTTCTCTGCCGAAGTCTACTGTACTTTCTGCATAACAGATGTGTTGTCCAATCAGCGGTCAGTATTCCATTCGCCACATATCCTTTGTCCAAGATCCTTTTCCGTTTTGTCTGACTTGTCGTTGTGTTTTCTGATTTGTTAATTTGTTTTCAGTCTTTCCATTGCGTTTATAAATTTGTTGGGAATTGTGGTTTGTTTTGCACTTCTCGCGCCTCAAACCGTCAGATTCATCGGCGAGAAAAAGCATTTTGTAGTGAAGCGTTTTAATTTGCAGTTTTTGCTGGAAAGAAGCTAACCAAAGAAGCTTAACAAATTAAATGTAAAGTATGAGTGAAATATTAGCATTTGTAGAAATGTTAACGCAAACACAGATACAAAAAGTCGCACATTCCGTCTGTAACGTGAAGTAGAAATGTCTGACCTTGGAGGAGGATGCAAATGGAGTCAGTCAGCGGGCCTGCAGTCGTGGCAGGAGCTCACAGAGGTGGTCAATGGGAGGACGCAGCGACGGCAAGTCCTCTAGAATAGCCAAAATATTCCTACTTGAGTCCAGCACCCAGCTCTGGTACAATGCCTGCAATATGACAAACGACAATGTCACAAACACTTTCAGCTATTCCACAACAATTACAATCTAGCCCACACTGCATATGCCTTCCACAAGACTGATTAGACAAAACTGATTAGGTAAGACAGTCTATCACTTAATGAATCAACACCCCTATCTGCTAATTGTGTTCACCATTAAACATTAATTTTATATATACATGGCTCCCCGAGTTAATCAATCACGCCCTCAACTAAAAAGTCTGGTCACACTTTATATTAAGTGGCTTTCAGTAATATGTCCTTACATCTAAAAATAAGTACAATGTACTTATTGTGTTCATGTTGTATTGTAAAACACATTGCTGCCATTGAAGTGTGACACCGGGTAAGGTTAGGGTCAATTTATGTATTAATTACATAAATTAGTTACATCTGTAATTACATGCAGGTATTTTTAATATAAGTACAATGTAAAAACATGTATGTACACAGTAAGTCCATTGTATCAAATTATTAATGTTAGTACATAGTAGTTAAGGCCACTTAATATAATGTGGGACCAAAAGGCTTGTGAGGTAAATCCATTTATTTGGTAAATCCATTGTAGTTTAAGCGCATTTCTTCTTATCGGGAAACATTATTAATATTAGAATTTATGTGCATTTGCCGCTTTTATTCAGCAGTGTTTTTAATGCAATATCAAAATGTGCATAAAATAGGTGGATGGACACATAGCTAGTGAAGCTTGCCCCACTTTTGCAACAGCTGACGTGTTATCGGTAACACTACAACTCTACTATTGTCGTTTTACAACAATGTGTTCCTAAATGACTGGCATAAAACAGAGTGCAATTTATATTACGGCTTGCAAGCGAGTGAAATGTTTATTGTCTGGTGAGCTGTAAGCCGTTTTATGTGATTTGGCTCGAGGTGTGCCTTTTGCTCTGGTGATGGCGATGCTTACTTTGCCTTCGGGTGAGGAGGACGCCATTTTCCGCATGTTCTCCTGATCTTTGGGGTCAGTGGCGTATTGTGCCAGTTCATAAAGCACGTTTGTGCATGGAAGTATTCGTGATGTCCAGGTCAGTGGGTCAGGTGCGCGATGCGGTACGTGGTGGGGCAGGGGAAGGGGTGCTTCTTGTTGGACTCCTCTGAAATGAAAATACACACACACACACACACACACGCACATATATTTGAGCTATGTTGACAAGTGGACAGACATGAATGAACAGTTCAAGCTGAAATTTTAAAGGTTAATGCCATACCATCAAGGTTGTTGAGGGAGATAACAATGTCAAGGTCCACACCAAGGATCTCACCAATCCGGTTCACTATGGCTGTGTCGTTGATGGGATACACAGCAACATGGTCTCCTGATTCATATCTGCACATACAGTTTAAAGAAGCAATCAGTAAGCAGTATAACACTAACTGAAACTCATTTTGCCAATAATAACAAGGCTCCATTTAAAAATGAAATACACAAGAATTATTTGTATTCCACATTTTGAGAGCTACTTACCCTCGTACACACTGATTATCAAGCGAATGCACTTTCTGTACTATCTTTTTCAAAGAAATTAAATCAAAGGTCCATTTAGTCCATTAAAAAGAACAATAATTTTCTAATGGTGAATATATTTTACTTCTACTTATAATTGATTTATAATGCTTTATAAAAGGTTCTCACATTGTAATGCAACACATTAGTGTCAACTACCCGCTTACCTATTAATGGCTACACATTTAAAGGGTTAGTTCACCCAAAAACTGAAAATTAAGTCATTAATTACTCACACGCATGCTGTACCAACCCTGCAAGACCTTCGTACATCTTCAGAACACAAATGAAGATACTTTTTGATTAAATTTGAGAGCTGTATCACTACCACATAGGCTGCCTAAGGGACTGGCTCTTGACGGCCAGAGAAAGTCAATGAAGAAAATGTTTAAATATTCCATGTGCCTACAGTGGCTCAACTATAAGTTTATCAAGCGACGGAGAATACTTTTGTGTCGAAAAACAAACAAAATAACGACTTTATTCGACTATTCCTTTTCGAGACTTGGATAGATTTCCCCACGACGCATGCGCGAATTGCGATCTGCTTCAACTCTTCAGTTCTTCGCGCATGCGTCGTGGAAATGTATCCAAGTCTCGACAAAAGGAATAGTCGAATAAAGTCGATTATTTTGTTTGTTTTTCGCACAAAAAGTATCTCATCGCTTGATAAACTTATGAGTTGAGCCACTGTAGGCACATGGAATATTTAAACATTTTCTTCATTGACTTTCTGGGCCGCCAAGAGCCAGTCCCTTTCAGGCAGCCTATGTGGTAGTCATCCAGCTCTCAAATTTAATCAAAAATATCTTAATTTTGTGTTCCGAAGATGAATGAAGGTCTTGCGGGGTTGGTACAGCATGCGGGTGAGTAATTAATGACTTAATTTTTAGGTGAACTCTGAACCCTTTAACAGGTCATGAAACCACACATCGTTTTTTAGATATTCATTGAGAACAACAATATCACACATCATTGAGAACAACAAATATCACAACTTATTTGGACTATTAAGGGGAAAGATCAGAGATTCACACAGTGTAAAGATCACTCACGCAGTGTAAAGATCACTCACGCAGTGTGAGATCACGCAGTGTAGATCACGCAGTGTAAAGATCACGCAGTGTAAAGATCACGCAGTGTAAAGCATTCAGTGTAAGATCACGCAGTGTAAAGATCACTCATGCAGTGTGAGATCACGCAGTGTAGAGTTCACGCAGTGTAAAGATCACGCAGTGTAAAGATCACGCAGTGTAAAGATCACGCAGTGTAAAGACATGCAGTGTAAGATCACGCAGTGTAAAGATCACAGTGCAGTGTAGAGATCACGCAGTGTGAAGATCACGCAGTGTAAAGATCACGCAGTGTAAAGATCACGCAGTGTAAGATCACGCAGTGTAAAGATCACTCATGCAGTGTAAGATCACGCAGTGTAAAGATCACGCAGTTTAAAGATAGCGCAGTGTAAAGATCACGCAGTGTAAGTTCCCACAGTGTAAAGCATTCAGTGTAAGATCACGCAGTGTAAAGATCACGCAGAGTAAAGCATGCAGTGTAAAGATCACGCAGTGTAAGTTCCCACAGTGTGAAAGATCACGCAGTGTAAAGATCACGCAGAGTAAAGCATGCAGTGTAAAGATCACGCAGTGTAAGATCACGCAGGGTAAAGATCACGCAGTGTGAAGATCACGCAGTGTGAAGATCACGCAGTGTAAGTTCCCACAGTGTAAAGCATGCAGTGTAAGATCACGCAGTGTAAAGATCACGCAGTGTAAAGATCACGCAGTGTAAAGATCACGCAGTTTAAAGATCACGCAGTGTAAGATCACGCAGTGTAAGTTCCCGCAGTGTAAAGCATGCAGTGTACAGATCACGCAGTGTAAAGATCACGCAGTGTGAGTGTGCAGCAGGCAGTGTGAGATCCCGCAGTGTGAGATCCCGCAGTGTGAGATCCCGCAGTGTGAGATCACCCAGTGTAAGATCACACACAGCACCTGATTTTAGAGCCGGTGATGTCCAGCTCCAGGTGCATCAGATGCCTCTCGCCACCCTTGTTGAGCTTGCGGTTCACAGTGACTGGTGCCAGGAAAGGGTTCTTCGAAATCGAACGGCCTGTGAGAACACACAATGAATAACAGACAGTACATAAAGCACACTTGATGGGTCAGAGATTAAACAGGGCACAGAGCAGAAATGCCACCACAAGTGACACCAATTGACCTGAGCATTTTAAAAATGAGGTGGCAAAAATGTCATTTTTCGTTCAATAGTCCCCCACTCCCAACCTATTTTACAGTAATCTATTTAATAATAATTTTATCTTATCATATTATAAGAATCTGAATATTGTTCATCTCTAGTTCTGAGTTTGTACGGACCTACTAAGCTGGCCTATAGCTACTACACATCTGCATTCAGCTGTCTCGGCAGAGCTTCTTACATTTTGTGGGGCGGCGTGAAGCCCGGCAAGTGAATGAAGTTTCCGTCGGCCCGGTCGCAGAACTGGCACACTCCCGGACTTGTGGACTTCCTCAGAGTTCCGCAGCTTCGCGTTGCCCGTCATTGAAGTGCAGACCTCTCAGTGCCCTTCACCGAGTCTTCGAGGGCACATTGAGAGGCTATTTTTGGGACAGAGCTCGAATCGTGCATGCCGGAAACAGGAAAACGGTCTGGTACTGTTGCATATGAGACAAGTATAAGAAGTACAAAAACAGGATTTATTTTATTTTCGTCAAATCTTATGTCCATGTGAACTACGCAGCCTGCTTTTAAAGTTCTATAATTGTATATGCCACCTGGGCATTACAATAGATGTCATGGTTATGTAAATGATAAAAAAAGTTGTACATAATAATACATAATGTTCAATTTTAACACAAAATGAAAATGAGTTTAAGAAAATGTATAGGTTTCAATATTCATAATACGTTTATGACTCAGTAAAGCCAATACATTTGGTTCTATTTATGTAATGAATCATATAATGCGATCGTATTATTTAACACTCTTTTATTATGTTTGACATATCAACCACTGGTCTCTAAAGGTCGAATAGACTGTACAACTGGTAAAATGTACGCCTATGTCATAACCATAATGATACTTACACCTTTAATATTCTATCTTTACAATCCGTGAGTGAAATCTCCTCCCATCTGTTGTCTGATTGGCCTTTCGCAAGGATTCCTGGGTAGTTAAAGTGCGTGGAGCCTGCATCTATGCGGGCTTCGCAGAAGACCGCTTCAAGGGTACAAAGGGGGCGCTGCTGAGCACACTTCAGAGCGTTAAAATGCCAAATGGGACAGCCTACGGACTCGTAGACTCTGCAAGCACGGCAATTCAGTCCACGAGACCGCAAGTCCGCGTGAAGTGTGCGATTTGGGACAGGGCCATTGTTTAAAGTAACAAACCTTCCGCCATATCAGGAATTCACTGGAGTAACATCAGCAATAGTGAGCTTTACAGTGTCTCAACCCAGCCTTTAACACAGGGTACTTTTGCCTTTTGTTTAAAAATACCAGCAAAACCAACTAGCCTAACTAATATATGTCAAGCATTATTTAAGACAAGTAAATACAAAAAAATTAGCAATTGCGACATAAATACAACTAAACAAGTATACTATTTAAATAAACAGTGTTTTTAAGATTTTGAGATATTTCAGGTTCAGAAACGAATTCAATTGAAAAAATGATTGAACTTTATAAATAAAATAAACATTACAAATAGAAAAGTTACTGTTAAGAACGAGTGACATTTTCTCTTTATATTTTTTTGATTGATTAGTGTTATTATCAACAGGAATAATCAGGCTGCAGTCAGAAAACAGATTTAAAATCATTTTGAAATGCTTACAAAGGAATCAATAAGAGGAATCGAAATTCAAATTTTTATGACAAGTATCTAATTCCTGACCTCCTGCCGTTTTTCACGTGGGTCAGGATTTTGGGCCGAGGTAACCGGAATCGCAGATTAATCCGGAAGAATCAGATCCCTGCTCAGACGCAAGTGAATGAATTGACCTTTAGCAGCCACCATTGAAGAAAGCAAATTTACTTTGATAGATTGATTCAGTGGGTTCTGCTTGCAAAGTAAACATGCCCTCATAAAAGCCATTAGACACATGCCCCTAAAAAATCCATTTCAAGGGGTAAATATTGACATTTAATAAAAAAAGGTTTTCAAACTGTATTATGGTCTATATAGGGAAAATTTTAATTATAAGTATCAAATATTATGTCTATCCGATCAAATTAAGCACAGCAGGAGTGTTTGTTCTGTCTTCAAGGTTACGTGAGGGAGATATTTAAACATGTGGGAGGAGCTTAAGCTTCTGTCTGACTGACGGATGAAAGAGACGGTGCTTTACTCACGGCTTCTGGTTCTCAAAGCTCTTGAGGCGTCCCAGCTCTCCAGTGTAGACCTTATTCATGTTCAGATCGCTGTGTACCTTCAGCTCATACTGGCGGATGCTGAGAGAGACAGAGTGTGTGAGAGAAAGACAGAGTAGAACCCAGCAACTGTTACTTCACAAAGCCAAGAGTTTTGTGACAAGCTATTCTTCAGTTTGTCTATGGAGCAGTGTTTTCTTGTCAGAAAAGGCCTGTTAATTAAGCAGAGAACGGCATGTTGAGCTCAGGTCACTGTGACCCACCAACAAAAAAAGGAAAGACAAACAAAAGCTCCTGAAGAGATGGACAGATCATTGATGTTTCAGACCTGGATTCTTCACCGGTTGCTTCAACTCCGAAGTGTTCACAAACAGCTGGCCAGAACTGCTCTCTCCATGACACAAAATCCTCCTCGAGACTGACAGAGAATCAATGACAAAACATGCATTAGAAACCTTTTTAGGCATTTTTTTAACCTTTTATTCAGCTGCTCCATGGGTTTGCTTCTAGGACCCAGATGTTATATTGCACATCAAGAACTTAACACAGTACCACAATTGTTTAAAACATGACAGTGAACAACAATGAGTCTATTCACTTATAATTGTGTGGATAATGAAGTGGTACTGGTATGACATCAGAACCAAGAGGACTAATTCACAGCTTGTTCCTTCGGGTTTTCAATTTATGTTTTACTTGACGTTACTTTGACGTTTTGCTCTACGACGTACACTACGCACCCATACAAACTGTCTTATCTAGTTACTCATTCAGAAACATTTGTCATCAATATGGATGAGTGTCGTCAAGTATCGTCAAGTTATATTTACCACAGACCTTATTTTACAAAAAAAAAAAAAGTAAAACCCATTATAAAACCCCATTGTAAAATCTGGAAGGAACCAGCAGTGAATTAGTCTTTCGGGTTCTGATGTCATATGTTACAGGACAACTTTCTGTTAGGTGCATCCACACATGAATTTGTTCTTAACCTCAATAATAATTTATTTGAAATGAGATGACTTGGAAAAACTCATCAGGCACATCTTTTTGTAGATTTAGTGTTTGGTTTCTAATTATCTCTTGAATTTCTATGGTTTTATGCTCTTGGCTGCCAGTGATTCAGTGGACACAAATACACAAAAACATGATTTTGCCACATGCCTATATGAATCAGGTTGCCACGTGGAGCCACATTTCAATATATCTTCTTTTAGCTTGCATAATTTAGTTCATGGCTTTAAGAAATGAAACGGGAAGCATGCTCTCCTCCCTTTTAAAAGTTGTTAAGCCTTTTTGTGCCACCCTAAAATGAACCACTTCAGAGGGTACTAGCTCATGTGTGTTTAATTGTGTAATTGGCATGATGCATGTTTACCTGACAAATAAACCGATATATATGATTTATTTAGTATTTTTCTGAAATTGTTATTACTGTTAAAGTTTGGTGTTTCCACAAATCTGTGATAGATCATGGTTCCCAACACTCACACAAATGATATTTTTACAAAACATTCTATTATCACTGTTATATTATTCTCAGCTTCAAAATAACAAGAAAAGTAATGGTAAAAGATGGAATTAATTTCTCTTTTAAAATGTAGAGAATTAAAAACATTCAAAGTGAGCATTATAATCAGACAGAAGTGTTTAAATGAGTCACTCACTTTCCATCGTCATCTCCCATTCCCAGGTCAAATATCCTCTGCGCTCCAAGCTCTGCTAGCCTCTTATCCACATACTTCCCTGTGGCATTATAGTGCTCATATGTCTTATTGCCCAGTGCAAAAACCTTAAAAATAAGTTTTAGAAATGATTTATACAAATAAATAACTATTAATTGTCCTATTCTGTATATACACATCACATTCATGGCTTCACTCACACCTGATTAAGATCACAAGTAGTGCTGTTCAGCTGACTTCAGCTGAACAACAGCCAAAATATATAATTTTTCTTTTATAAAGTATTATATTACATTCGCTGTTTTGAAACAATCTGTATATTATAAAGCGCTATACAGTCATGGTCAAAATTAATGGCACCCCTGGTAAATATGATGAAAACTGGCTGTAAAAAATAATTCTGCATTGTTTATCCTTTTGATCTTCCCTTCAAAAAATTGGCAAAATTCTAACCTTTCATTGAAGCAAAAGAATTGAAAGTGGGGGTAAATCACACTATGAAATAAATGTTTTTCTCCAAAACACTCTGGCCATAATTGTTGGCACCCCTAGAATTTTTTATGAGAAAAATATCTCTGAAGTACATTCCCATTAATATTTATTTTTTAAGCACATCAGGGTGACTAGGAACATGAAATTGTCCAGCTATGACTTCTTGTTTCAAGGAGTTTAAATATGAGGAAGCACAAAGGTCAAATTCCCTGAATCATCCATCACAATGAATAAAACCAAAGAACATGGTTCTGATGTGCATCAAAAGATTGTTGAGCATCAAAAGATTGAAAATAGAAAGTGGATGTAAGAAAAATAGCTAAAGAATTGAAAATCCCCATTTTGACCATCAGGACAATAATTAAGAAGTAATAATCAACTAAAGATGTTATGATTCTGCCAGGAAGAATGTCCAAAGACTCTTCAAGGATCACAGATGGAGAATTGCAGAGATTAGTTGAGTCTTGGGGTCAGAAAACCTATAAAAAAAATATCAAACAACCCCTCCATCCCCACATGTTGTTTGAGAGGTTTCAAGAAAAATGCTCCTCGCTCATCCAAAAACAAACTCCAGCATATTCAGGTGTCAGACACGACTGGATCTTCAAAAGGGACCGGATTCTATGGTCAGATGAAACTAAAAAAGGGGCTTTTTGGCAGCAAACCCATCAGATGTGTTTGTTGCAAACAGGGATGAAGAGTACCCCATGCCTACGGTTAAATATACTGCTGGATCTTATATGTTGTGGGCCTATTTATTTGCTGGAGGTCCTGGACATCTTGTTCAGATACATGGTATTATGGATTCTATCAAATACAAAGAGATAAAAAATAAAAACCTGACGCCTTCTGCTAGAAATCTTACAATGGGCTGTGGTTGGATCTTCCATCAGGACAACAATCCAAAACAAAAATTAAAATCAACACAAAAATTAGTTACGGAGCGCAAAATGAAGCTTCTGCCATGACCGTCCCAGACCCTGACCTGATGAGTGGAGTGAACTGAAGAGATGAAGCACCAACATGGATCTGGGAATCTGCAGGATCTGGAGAGAGTCTATATGGAGGAATGGTCTCTGATCTCTGGTCAGATGTTCTCCAAACTCATCAGGCATTATAGGAGAAGACTCAGATCTGTTATCTTGGCAAAAGGAGGTTGCAAAAAGTTTTTAATAACAGGGTGCCAATAATTATGGCCAGAGTGTTTTGGAGAAAAACATTTATTTCATAGTGTGATTTACCCCCACTTTCTCAATTCTTTTGCTTCAATGAAAGGTTCGAATTTTGCCAATTTTTTTGAATGGAAGATCAAAAGAATAAACAATGCAGAATTATTTTTTACAGCCAGTTTTCATCATATTTACCAGGGGTGCCATTAATTTTGACCATGACTGTACACATAAAGGTGACTTGACTGACTTTAGGATCAGTTACACATCTATTGGGACTCTATCACTCTGTTCACATTCACAATAATGTGATTTCTTTATTTGCGTTCACAGAAATGCACATTACAACTCAAAATAAGTCCAAAGGCTTACACATTTAGAAAAATAATGATGAAATATCCTGTTTACATCACATTTCTATTCATTTTCCACAAAATTATAAGATGGGAGCGATCTCTCAGAAGAGACAGATATAACATGAAATCAAATAAATACACGATTCTAATCACATTTGATATGTCTACGTTCTTCAAGCAGTCTCTGGTATTTTCCATAAACGTGTATTGATTATCACAATGGTTAGCTTAAGTAGCCTTTAGCATAGCATATAAATATATTTCTGCCTCATACGGTGATCAGAATCCCCATCAGGTGGTGTCTGAAAGCGTGTTTTGAGCTGAAAATTGTTTAAAATGTCTTATATGTTGAGTAGGGGTGTACCGATTTTCAAACCGAAACCGAAAAACCGCGATACTGAACTCACGATTCGAATCGCGATACTGTCATTGCGTACCGAACATGCCCCGCCCCCTGCTACCCCGGCCCCGCCCAGCCCGGCTCAATGGACCTCATGTCTTGTGTACAGTACACAACAAATTCAGTTTTGTAGCCTAACCACCATTAACACCAAATAACAAGCTCAGTGTTTTGTTACTTTCGATAATAAGCAAGGTGTAATCTTTCAAATTCTGTCTATTTGATCATGAAATTGATCAAAATTGGCTCAGAATTTCAAGTGCCAGCAGTGGCACGTGAGTAAACGCAATCATCTCTTCCCCAGTTATAGAATGGACACCTGAAGGTATGTTGAAAGATACAGTATACATACTGAAAGGCATCATAACATGTGTAATCGCTCAATCAGTGTTTCAGCAGCGGAAAGACGTCAATAAAACAGCATAGCCGTCACTAGCATTATATTTAGCTCAACACACAAGTGATTCAGTGTCCACAACTTTGGTTCCTATAAATGAACTTCTGCACTAAATAAATGCACTATGCTAGCCTATATATTATATTTTACTTAACCTGCTAATGATATCTTGATTATTTAATGTATGTTTAAAATATCTTTCATGAAAATGACAACTGTGTAAATTATTATATTTCAATAACAAATTAAAGTAAAAACACAAGTTAATGCATAAACTGCCTTACGTTCAGTTTACATGTTTCCATACAATGTGTTGTGTGTTGATTATTATATCTAAAAAATAAATAGCATCTGAATTTAGGTTAAAAGTTTACGCTACAACCTTTAATGTTATAGTAATGTGCGGCTACATGTGTTGGCAGCATTAGCAGATTTTTTTTAATCCTTGTGAAATGTTTAATTGTAATTTAATTAATTTAAAGACAAAGACCCTATTTTCATTAAACCACTGTAAAAAAAAAAAAAAAAAAAAAAAGCTTTCTAGCTTTCTAAACCAAACCAAACCAAGGCGCCAAAACCGTGGGAAAACCGAACCGTCAGTTTTGTGTATCGTTACACTCCTAATGTTGGGAATAGCTGATAGCCTGACATGAACTCTGTTCATGGCCACTCCTCAAACCCCCAGTTGGCCTGCTTTGGACCAAGGTACTCGGCACACTGAGTTTTAAAATAACTGGAAACGGATGACACTGGAAGCCAGGCACATTTAATTACAAATTGCTGCACCCATGTTAAAAGTAGAGAGGATACAAGAGAAACATAACAGTATATGGGTTTGGAATGATACTAAGAAAAGTAAAAAGAAAGACTTTATTTTGAGGGGTGAGCCATTCCTTTAAATCTACTTGAGCAGAAGTTACACAGTCATGTTTATAGTTTGTACTTCTGCAAAAATCTGTGGGCAAATATCTTTTCTCAGGGTTTTTTCTTTTGAAACCAGTGATTATGCTGAGTCACTGTACTTTGCACAACTTCTCTGTTGTATTCATGGAGTAAGTCATCCAGACATTGGCTTGTAGAAGTATGACACAACACAACATATTCCCCAGAATCACTTCTGCTCTGCTGCAATGTGTCATGGGTCTTGTTTGTTAAAGAAGCATTTGTTGGAAAGTACCTAATGTATTTTGTACCTAAAGAGTGTTTTGTTAAATTATAAAAAGCTTGTGTATAACTAAGTGCTTTGACAACTGTTCAAGCTAAAAAGCTCAGAGCATACAACTAATAAACTGAACCTCGACAGGTGGAAGTCAGCGTGGTGTGAAGAGGAACTCACTGTGTATTTAACTCCACTGAGGTCAGCATCGCCCTCCTGTAGCCAATCATAGAAGTCTTGAGCATTATCAGTGGGGTCGCCCTCTCCATACGTGGCCATGCAGAAGATTGCTAAAGAGTTTTCAATCTCTGCCAGACGAGAGAGCTCACCCTGGGAATAAAAGTGTGTGTACACAAACACAAATGGGAAAGGGGGGAAAAAAGAGCTTGTTGAAGACAGACAATTTTCAGCCCACAGATGAAATAATGTTTGTGAAGTGCAAATGAAAAAATCTAGCACTGACAGACACGACATATGCATTACCATTTCATATTCCTCTGGGTCCGCTGCCATCCCCTTCATGCCGTAGCGATGAGCGTCTTTTGCAAGTCTATTGGAAAACTCTTCAGCTGTGCCCGTTGTGAGCCGTAAAACACCACAATGTTCCTGCCCTAGAAGGTCATATTAAACGGCATTATGTAGTTCAATGCCTATCCCAAAGAAAATATTATGGACATAATTTGCACTTCATTGACTTTAAAAATGGTTATTTTTACATCCAGCAAAGTCAGCATATGCTGAAAAACTGAATTTAACTCTCAGCTGACGTTTGCTGGAGAGCCAATAATCAATTCAACTCATTGTGAGGTTAGCTCTTCATCTGTGCCTGTTGGTTGTCTTCCCTCCATTGCACACGTGATATTTTCAGACCGAGATGTTCCATATCTGCTGTTGTGTCTAGACCACAGACTGTAAAGGAATATAGACGTAGTGTCTGTGACGTAAAGCACTTTTATAGTTATAAACTAGGTATTAGGTGTCGCCCAGCCCGCCACTCTGCAAATGTCTGTTAGCGACATTGTGTGCTCATTTTCCAGAAGGGCACGGCACACCCTGTGCCTGGTACGCCAAGGCAAAGACATCCACAATCCAGAGGGCCAAACTATGTTTGGAAACAGCTTTCCCTTTCTGCTGTACCCCAATCCAGAGTACGAGCCGCTCAGCGTCAGAGTAAAGGGCAAGTACTGGACACAGCAACGATACGCCTCTTCTCGAGGCACGTCTCGCCAGTTCACCACTTCATCCCTAAAAGGGTAGTGGGAACTTTGAGCACATGAGAGTTTGCCAGACCAAACCGGAAGCATGTTTAGCTGACAGTAAAAGCTCAACTGAACTGCAGACTACAGAGGGAATAGAGATTCTGTCTTGAAGATTTAACCTCTGCCTCCTCTGAGGAACCTGATCATCCAGTTTCTGCTTCCTGAAAGATCTGCCATGCACTGCATTATGAAGTGGTCTCTAATCTGAAGAAACATGTTAAGGTAAATTTGAGATGTCTGCTTCCTAAATGATCCAATTACAGGCAAGCCCAGTGGTTCCCAACATTGAGTCTGCACGCCCCTTGCCAAAGTTGCCCACAAAAGGCATTGCAATCATTTCCCAAAATGTAATTTGTGTGGAAATATTAGAAGTCTGTAAGGGGGAATGCTAACAGAGGACAGAGAAGGGACACGCTGAAGACGGGCACAGAAGAGAGCAGAGAAAACAGTGTCCCGGGCAGAGCAAGATCACCGTTGAGATGCTCTGAATACAGGAAGACACTCCTTCACACTAAGCTGGGGTTGGGGGTTTATATGAATGCATTTTACTAAAGTTTTGATGACATTTTCTTTTCATATTACCTCTGAATGATCATGAAATTGAAAGGTTCTCAACTCACAAGCCCTTTAAAGATCTGTTTGTTGGCCTGTTTTGTCGGATCATTTTAACATAATAAACTCTACAGGAGAAGAGAAGGGTAAAGGTCTTACCGTTTTCTTCATTTTGTCAATAAAACTGGTGTCCCTTGTTGTTGGAGTCCTTCAAAACAAAGACAACCAGAAGTCATACAACAAAATGGATTACAGCATTAAAATGGATTATACATTATGTATACAAATATGGCCAATAAATACAAAAGTAAAGGAGGACATTTTGTTGAGGTTTCAAGGACTCCTGAAAACACTGTGAATCAATGTGTGCTGAGTAACAACAGATAGCGGTTGCCAAAAAGACCACATTGATCTGGAATTTATTGTCCTTTACAAAAAAAGTTAAGAAATATATGGGGTCTATTCCAGGTTCTGGATTTTTTTTTCTGGATTACTTCTAGAAAAAAGTGCTCACACTCATGTCATTCGCAAGAAGCCCCAATATCCGAGCAACATAACGTCTGAAGCTATCACCCATTATTATAGCAGCCAAATTAACGAGTCTATTACACTCACCTAAAGGATTATTAGGAAGTTGGAACTAGGGATGGCGAAAACGAAAATTTTCTTGACCGACCATCCGAGCCTCATTAGCCGGTTGAAACCGGTTAACTGATTGGTTTAAAAATATGCGCGCACAGACACACACACACAGGCCCGTCCTTCCACTCACTTTTTTAAAATACAGCCATACAGCCGAGAAACACGAGTCCAGGGGGTCGCACACCGGACGAGAAGCTCAGCGTCGCATGGCGGAGAGACACATCTTTCAAATTCGAACACATTTTTCTCTATGAGTGTACACACACGCCATTCAGCGTCTGTCCGCGGCGCCCAGCAACGACTCAGGACCGTGTTCAAAATCCTGCTGCGCCACAGAGCGCCATTTACATAGTTGTATATAAAATTAATTGTTTTTGTCTCATACCATTGCTAATGTATCCTGAATGCACCCTATGCTGCAATATACATGTAGTTTTGCAATAATTTACAGAAATCAGCTGCTTGAATGACAATTGCTGATGTTATTGGATTTTCCAGGTGAGTTTCTCAATTCATTCAGTTAACGGATGCTCTGAGGTAAAGTTTTCAGACTGCAGACTAAGCAACGATTGTATTGTATTGTACAGTGCAATCATAACATAGAACAGACATTCAATTCAAGTTTATTTGTATAGCGCTTTTCACAATACATATTGTTTCAAAGCAGCTTTACAGAAAGTGCATTACAGAAAAGAACATGGAAAAATACATTTAGTTAATCATGTAATATTAAGGGCATAAATCGCCGGCGTTGAGTTGTCTCTTCACAAATGTAACACTGATGAGAAAGTGCGCGTCCGGTGTGCGATACTTGAGTTGTCCTGACGTGGCACGGCGCAGCACTTCTCGTCCGGTCACTCTGGTGTGCAACCCCCCCTTCCTCGCAAACGCGGCGCCAAGGAGCTTGTATGTAATCAGAGGCTCCTTTTTAGTTTCGAAATGGTTTGGGTACAATGTGATCGCGTTGAAAATAGAGGCGTTAGTCTAGAGTTAGAAGCTCAAACGTTGCCGTGGCCCTTGGCTTATTTAAAAAAATGATAGCTCCAAGACACCGCTTTAGTTTAAGGTAACGTTAACGTTAGTGCTAACAATAATAAAGAAAGATGATGATGAGATAGATCATTATCATCACCTTCTCTGTTACCACTGAAATGTAAATGTATTTCCAAATTTAAGCCCAGCAACTTA
Organism: Hybognathus amarus; assembly: GCA_030378365.1. Taxonomy (NCBI): domain Eukaryota; kingdom Metazoa; phylum Chordata; class Actinopteri; order Cypriniformes; family Leuciscidae; genus Hybognathus; species Hybognathus amarus. The sequence continues at coordinate 223,223 of JAQIUQ010000446.1, forward strand.
CATCTGTGTCATTCTTTTAGGTGAAATGGTCCCACACACTATTTTCTTTGCACGCTTCATCCTGTCGTCTTGCCCTGGCTCTAACCTCAAGTGTTTTAGACTGAAGCCTTTACTTATCGCAAATCTTGTGAGCGAGCTGAACCCAAACGCTGTGACCTTCGCGCCAAATTATTATTATTTTTTTTTAACCGACTACTGTCAACTTTGAACGATTAACGTTGATACAGTCAACCATCAGTCAAACGGTCATCGGTTAACATCCCTAGTTGGAACACCATACTAATACTGTGTTTGACCCGCTTTCGCTTTCAGAACTGCTTTAATTGTACATGGCATTGATTCAAGACAAGGTGCTAAAAGCATTCTTTCAGGGGACAAAGCTTCCTGTTCCATCACATCTCAAAGATGTTCTATTGGGTTGAGATCGGGTGACTGGGAACTATTTTAGGTACAGTGAACTCATTGTCTTGTTCAAAAAAGCAATTTGAAATGATTTGTGCTTTGTGACATGGAGCATTATCCTGCTGGAAGTAGCCATCAGAGGATGGGTACATGGTGGCCATAAAGGGATAGACATGGTCAGAAACAATGCTCAGGTCAGGCCGTGGCATTTAAACGATGCCCAATTGGCACTAAGGGGCCTAAAGTGAGCCAAGAAAACATTCCTCACACCATTACTCCACCACCACCAGCCTGCACAGTGGTAACAAGGCATGATGGATCCATGTCAGAAATCGAGACCCATCAGACCAGGCAACATTTTTCCAGTCTTCAACTGTCCAATTTTGGTGAGCTCTTGCAAATTGTTAGCCTCTTTTTCCTATTTGTAGTGGAGATAAGTGGTACCCGGTGGGGTCTTCTGCTGTTGTAGCCCATCGGCCTCAAGGTTGTGCGTGTTGTAACTTCACAAATGCTTTGCTGCATACCTAGGTTGTAACGAGTGGTTATTTCAGTCAAAGTTGCTCTTCTATCAGTTTGAATCAGTCAGCCCATTCTCCTCTGACCTCTAGCATCAACAAGGCATTTTCGCCCCCACAGGACTGCCGCATACTGGATGTTTTTCCCTTTTCACACCATTCTTTGTAAACCCTAGAAATGGTTGTGTGTGAAAATCCCAGTAACTGAGCAGATTGTGAAATACTCAGACTGGCCCGTCTGGCACCAACAACCATGCCACGCTCAAAATTGCTTAAATCACCTTTCTTTCCCATTCTGACATTCAGTTTGGAGTTCAGGAGATTGTCTTGACCAGGACCACACCCTCAAATGCATTGAAGCAACTGCCATGTGATTGGTTGATTGGTAACACTTTACAATAAGGTTCATTAGTTAACATTAGTTAATGTATTTACTAACATGAACTAACCATGAGCAATACATTTGTTACTGTATTTGTTCATCTTTGTTAATGTTAGTTCATGAAAATACAGCTGTTCATTGTTTGTTCATGTGAGTTCACTGTGCATTAACTAATGTTAACAAGATTTTAATCAAGTATTTGTAAATGTTGAAAATAACATTAACAACGATTAACAAATGCTGTATATGTGCTATTCATTATTAGTTTATATTACCTAATGTAGTTAACTAATGTTAACTAATCGAACCTTATTGTAAAGTGTTACCGGTTGATTAGATAATTGCATTAATGAGAAACTGAACAGTTGTTCTTAATAATACCTTTAGGTGAGTGTATAGCATGATGTTTTAACATCTTATAAAGATTTTGGCAGACAGGCCAACTTTTTTTTTTCTTTCTTTCTTTTAATGTTGATATTGGGGGGGTCTGCAAATTTGCATTTGAGTGTTCAATAAATAAATATATAACTGTCAAATATAAATTAGTAAATGTAAAATAATTAATAAAAGAACTATACAACAATTGAAAAAATATACAACAACAGAAGAACAGGATAATAACATGTAACCACACCATCAACTCTTATTCAACTTTCATCCAGCTGTATTTACACTTTATGCACCTTGACACTAAGATTCAGGAAAAGAGCAACCTTTGAGTGTTTACAATCGTCATCCAGAAGAACCCTTGCCTTCCTCTTTCCATCAACACACAAACACACACACACGTGCGCACACACAAAACAATTGTTCAACGGTTCAACAGAGTGCAGTGAATGGAGAAAGCGTGAGAGACTTTTCTCTCTGTAAAAACTCTGGGCTAATGGCCAACTATTACACAAGGATGTGAATAGTAGATTTAATGTGTGACAGCTACAGTTTTAACTCAAGTGTTTTAATATATTTTTGTCTATTCAACAAGAGAATGCTTTTGCACTTTCATTAATGCTGAAATAAAATCACCAGTACTTTCCGTTCTACACATGTAAATCTATGGAGCTGATGTTATTGTTATGTAAAGAAATTAAAGCTTGAACAAGAAGTCATTGCAGTTATATAATAACAAGCTGCCCGCCCAAGACATACACATGTGCCTTACTTACTCTATAGGGACTGAAATACACTGCTCCATAGGATAAGATGTGTAACGTTTTAGATGTTACATATTGGCCTCTCCGCTCTGGGTGTCATGTCATGACTATCACAGTAAACACTCACTCACCTGTCTATTGCGGCCAGCCGGTCCTTCGGTAAGGAAAACACACACCCCATGGTGACTAGAATGCACGTCCAAGAAAGCTGACCGCAAGACAAACTCGTCGACAAACCATTAACTAAAGCGCGCGCTGGAAAAACAAGGCACCGCTATGGGTAAGAGGGAACATCTGTTGTACATGCTGGAGAATCAGAGGCTTCCTGCTCACACCGACGGAGAGAAGGAGACACAAGACCAGAGCTCTGATAAATAGAGCAAAGAAACCCTAATGAGGGCCTGAAGGAGAGCTTGAATGTGATTGTGTGTGAAGGAGTTGATCCCAGAGTAAAGCAGCATTCCCGACACAGCTCGCGAGAGGCTTTTACGCCATCCCTCCTCTATCACGAAGCTCTGCAGACGGACACAGCTACTGACTCTCTGAACCAGCCTCATGTCAACAGGGTTCAGTGCTCATATCCTGCAGAGTATATATACTATATATATATAATCCTGCTAGACTATGTTCACTACGGTCTCGAGCACCAGCAACATCTGGACACCACAAAGCGGGACTCTGATGAAATCCCATGCGTGAGCAGCAAATCTGAAGCAATCGGACAAGCCAAAGCTCATGTAAACACAAGGAGAAAGTGATTAAGGTCTGTTGGTTTCTTATTGTTCTTCATCCTCTCGTCATCCCGGAGAAAAGACACACACAATCAGCAAATGCCAGGACAACCCTGTAGCCGTGGCAACCGCTTTGAAAATGACAGTTGCTGGTTTTGAAGACAGCGAATGAGTGTGGTTGGCCCCTCCCTGCAGAGAGCAGGATCGCCATGGCAACCACAACCATCATAAAAGCCGGATCCTCCGGTGACAGGCCAGGCACAGAGAGCAGCGAGACAAATTGAAAATGGTTGCCACATAAATGGGGAGAGAGAGAGGAATAGGGTGAATATAATGGAGGGCTTGTGTTCTGCCTCAACTTTCCACCTGTGGAAAGCTCAGAGAAAGACTTGGCTGGCCTTGCCAAATAAAAACCCCAATTGACATGAGACTCTGAACAGATATACATACTTTCATAAGCACAACATTAAAGTAATATAACATAGAGAGAGAGAGAGAGAGAGAGAGAGAGGAGGACATACCGCCATTTCTTACAGACTCCATTACAATGAAAACAATTCTATTCAAGTTAAAATGGTCATTGAGGGTTGCTGCACATTTTTTAAAGTTGATTTTAAGGCTTTTAAGACCTCAAGAAATCTGCAAATAAGGCCTGATGAAGGTCGTGAGAACGAAACGTTGCTAATAAAACATTTTTATATTACTTGCAAGTACTGTACAACGGGAGTTCCTTATAATTTTCAGATTTGTCGACCTAACTATTTAGTCTTCTTTTCTACGCACCAATCACCTGCAGGTGTGCGATGCTGTTTGTTAATTGATTAAGCTCTAAAGAAATCAAATTAAAATTGTACATTAGGGATGAGCAATATTGACAACAAAAAGGACCTTTGGCAGAGAACCAACTGGAGAAAAAAGCCCAAGACAGGGATGCCTGGAGAGCTCTTGTTGGCAGCCTATGCCCCAAGAGGGGTAGCAGGCAAAAAAAAAAAAAAGTGGTAAAAAGTTCCCAAATGAAATGTGTCTGTGGACGCGAGTATGAGAGTGATGGGACATCGACTTCACAGGTGATAGTTGGAGGAGAACTTGAGAATCACATGACTTCATTCAACAGCAACACACTTGCGTCATACGCCATTACCGACGTCACTGCACATGCACAATACTTTCCAGTTTCAGTTCTCAATCTGCAAAAGGTTTAAACAACCCCTTTCAATCCGAATGAAAGTTTAATGGGATTTGGCCGGTTCATTACGATTGATTGACATGGTTGCATGTTATTCCGTCTGTGCTACTACTGGATTACTAGGGACCATTGAAACACAGCTACTGGTGAACACACACTTGGGGCCAGATCCACTATCAGCTTGCACCAACACACACCCTCTTCTGGTGTTAGAAAACTACGGTCAGGATTTCCTGAAGCACTGAAAGGCGTGGACAGCTGTTTTTGCGGCTGATCTCCTGGCGTTTGCGTTTGTAAGAGTTTCCCTTTCAGACGCAAAATCAATGGGAGGAGAGTATTTAAATGATTTACTAACATTTGCTCTCGTCAACTGGTATTTTGCCATTATGTAAAGTCCAAGAAAACACATCTGAACCATTCAGCACTCGACATGCTGTGATCGTTGCTGTAAGAAGAGGAAGAGCAGGGAATCATGCGACCATGTGTTTCTCCACTCGTGTTCGTTCGCCAGATTAAGATGCTATGACAACATGTGATTTGCTAAGCCACATTATTTTTAATTTGCTATGCTTGTGTTGTTGGTAGATTGCCCGCACATTGCCCGCCCCTGATTTGTGACCCTACGTTATTTTGCGCTGCTTTTGGTCAGATTGCGTTGGTCATTTTGGAAATGAGATGCTGAGTCTGTTGTAAATGCTCATTGTCAGTGGATCACACACAGAAGTTTTCACTCTCATCTGCGCTTTTGTGGGATTATGGTCTCACAATAATTTTCCTGTTTAGTCAATCTGGCCCATGATCTCTCTCTGTTACACACACACACCTTTTAGCAACATGAACTAGCTCAGAATTGATTTTTGGAATAGAATCAAACAGCACTTCCTTTATGAGCCAACTTTATGATTTTTCCTTCATAAAAATAAAAGAGCTTCTGTGCATTGTCAAACAACAAATGACCACTTATCCTTTACAGACGCAAACAGAATTTCTTCTTTTGCCACTAATTAAAAGATAAAATCTGTCACGCAGCCGTTATGTAACATTAGGGGCTGGACTGATATGTGCTGATATCTGGAAGACAATAACAACCCATTATCAGCTTGATTTATACACTCATTCATCACACACTTTCACATGTATATGTGTCATAGGGACAAAGGCACACTCTTTTAGATCTAGACTCATTATGTCAGTACAGTTGTAAGGAATGATTTAACAGATTTTTTTATCCAAATGTAAGCCCCTTAACTCGTTCCCCACCAGCATTTAAAGAAATAAGTTGCCTGCCACCACCAGCATTTTTGGTCATTTTCACACACACAAAAAAGTGAACATACTACAATAAAAAGAAAGAACTGTTAAGTGTAATTTTCAGGAGATAATAGCGCCCCCTACCATATAACAGTGAAAACACAGAAAGTCGTAAAAACTCGTAAATGCAAGGTTCTCATAAAAGACGAGATTACTCGTCAATGGCGGGGAAGAGTTAAAGCACGAACACACCACACAACTTTTCAAACCTGAACAGATTTTTATAACGCAAGGCATCATACAATCGCAAACTTTGGAAATGGTTACAGTAAAACTGGACATTATACACTAAACAACTGTGGATCACACACACAGACTTTGTATTATTACTTGTGTATTACATTCACAGCAGACTTTCACTCCGAAGTCACTCCAAACACAAAACTACCTCGCCTGAACAACAAATGCCTTGCTGCTAGAAGACACAAGACAGATGACAGCAATATGTTCTAATTGGCTAAAAATAGCAATAAAAGAGCATTTCACCCATTTCAACATCATTTTTATTGAAAGTGGATCATATATGTAGTCGAAATGTAAAACAATTTTTGAATTTGGTGCCCTCTTGACTGAGAAAAACATAAAATAACTGAAGGGCACATTTGTATATAAAACAACAACTCACAATGCACCCCTTTGCACAGCTCCGCAAGCCACACCCATTAATCCAGAACCAGCACCAAAACATCAGAGAAATCACTCTTGCATCTAAAAGGATAACGTTAGCTGCCAGCAGAGTTTGAAATTCATTTCAGACAACATTTCAAGTTAGTTGGCTGTGGCAAGCAGGACGAGGGATGTGGGACCAGCACGAGTGATATTGAAAGACCCCTGTGATGAGACGCACTGACCGGTCTCCGACCAGTGTTTACATGCTATTGCGATTACAATCGGTGTATGTCACAGTTTTATGTGAATACTACGATTATGAGCTTAAAGGAGTAGTTCACTTTTCAAAAAACTTTTGCTGATTATTTACTCACCCCTGTGTCATCCAAGATATCCATGTCATTCTTTCTTCAGTCGAAAAGAAATTAAGGTTTTTGATGAAATCGTTTCAGAATTTTTCTCCATGTAATGCAATTCAATGGTAACCAAATGGTTCAAGGTCCAAAAGACAGTTTCAGTGCAAACTGTTCAAAGGGCTTTAAACGACACCAGACATAAGGGTCTTATCGAGCGAAACGATCGCTCATTTAAAAAATAAATAACAAGGTTTTAAGTTTTATTAGCTCAAATGCTAACCTTGCCAGACTCACACATTCATCAAAATGAACAAATCTTTTTCCGAGTCAATTCGTTCATTTCGTTCGTTGAATGAACCAAATGACTCTAAAAACGATTTTGTTCATTTTGATGAACAAGTTCGAACAGGAGAGTCACGAACGCACATCACAGAACAGAGCAAGGCGAGCATTTGAGCTTATAAAACTAAGGCTCAATCCCAATTCACCCCTTGGCCCTACCCCTTGTTTTCGAGTGTACCCCTTGGCCCTTAAAACAGAGTTACAAGGGCCAAGGGGTTGAGATATTCCCCTACCAAATGGAACAACTCTTCATGTACCCGATACGTTATCAGTCGTCGCGATGGCTCTGCCGTTACGGAGTTTATACAGGATTTCTCCATAACAACAACTGACAAACAGCACAGCTGCTCTTCAGCGTCAAATAAACATGATGTTTGTCATGATGTTTGTCGTATGTCTTTTCTGATCGGAATGGTGATTTATTAACGTTATAACATTTCATTTAAATTACTATAGTGTTATTATAAGAGTAAATAAAGTGCGTGGTGGAATCATCTGGCGCTACATCTAAATGGTTAACCATTTGTGTAGCCACCTCGCCTGTGATTTACGATGCATTCCGTGAACTTTCTCTTAGCGCTCCGTTTGGAGTGTGCCTCTGAAAAATCGCTGTTTCAAGGGCTATGTAGCCCTACCACTCGATCTCAACAAGAATCAGGACACCCTACCCCTAGACGTGAATGCGCAAAATGGAGGGGTAGGGCCAAGGGTGAATTGGGATTGAGCCTTAAACTTTTTATTTATTTTTTAAATGAGTGATCGTTTCGCTTGATGTGACCCTTATTCATCGTCTGCAATCGTTTAAAGCCCTTTCAACAGTTTGCAGTTTGCACTGAAAGTGTTTTTTGGACCTTGAACTGTTTGGTTACCAGTAAAGTCCATTATATGGAGAAAAATGCTGGAATGATTATCAAAAACCTTAATTTCTTTTCGACTGGAGAAATAATGACATGGATATCTTGGATGACATGGGGTGAGTAAATTATCAGCAAAAGTTTTTTTTAAAAGTGAACTACTCCTTTAATAGCATTAGTTTAAATCGCAATATCGCCAAAATCTCACTATAATAGCATTATGAGGGTGCATGTAAACGCAGCTTAGACTAGGCAAAGGTTCACAGGAGGAGTGGAAATACCTTCAACACACTGTGATTGGCTTATCACGCTATCACTATAGTTTTGTTTTTATATTGATAGTGGCACACATCATATTAATAGTGTGCATTTAAAGGTTCAATACCTAAGATTGCATGTCACTAGAGGGCGCTACATTCAAAACAACAACAACGGCTTTGCTTGATGACGACGTGGAGGAACGCGGAATGATGGGAACTGTTGTTTTCAACTCCACCGTGGATAAATCAGTAAGACGGGAATCAAAAATTAGTTGTCATGGATGAGGTAAAGTTCGATTTCTATAAATGTTGCGTTTAATGACATGCTTGTTTTTCATTAAACTGAAATAGCCGCAAGAAAAGTCAGGTTTAAAAGTAAATTAGTTATCACAGATGTTACTGTACGAGTCACTGGACGAAGCTATGGTGGAGAGGGTTTGAAGTCAAATCGTTGCTAATGTATCCTGACTTCGCCCTATGCTGCAATATGCATTTAGTTTTGTATTCATTTACAGAAATCAGCTGCTTGACAATTACTGATGTTATTAGATTTTTCAGGTGATATTCTCAATTCAGTGAACAGATGTTCTGATGTAAAATTTTCAGACTGCAGACTCAGCAACGATTGTATTTAATTGTACAGTACAATCATAACATAGAAAAGACATTATCTTCATTTCATGATGAGAAAGTGCGCGTCCGGTGTGCGATACTGGACTTTGTCCTAGACGTGGCGCGGCTCTTCGCGTCCGGTGTGCGATACTGGACTTTGTCCTAGACGTGGCGCGGCTCTTCGCGTCCGGTGTGCTATACTGGACTTTGTCCTAGACGTGGCGCGGCTCTTCTCGTCCGGTGTGCTATACTGGACTTTGTCCTAGACGTGGCGTGGCTCTTCTCGTCCGGTGTGCTATACTGGACTTTGTCCTAGACGTGGCGTGGCTCTTCGCGTCCGGTGTGCTATACTGGACTTTGTCCTAGACGTGGCGTGGCTCTTCTCGTCCGGTGTGCGATACTGGACTTTGTCCTAGACGTGGCGCGGCTCTTCTCGTCCGGTGTGCTATACTGGACTTTGTCCTAGACGTGGCGTGGCTCTTCTCGTCCGGTGTGCGATACTGGACTTTGTCCTAGACGTGGCGTGACTCTTCTCGTCCGGTGTGCGATACTGGACTTTGTCCTAGACGTGGCGCGGCTCTTCTCGTCCGGTGTGCTATACTGGACTTTGTCCTAGACGTGGCGCGGCTCTTCTCGTCCGGTGTGCTATACTGGACTTTGTCCTAGACGTGGCGCGGCTCTTCTCGTCCGGTGTGCGACCCCCTTTACAGCCAACAGTTCACATTCCGAGAATAATTGAAAAGAATAATGCACCAGAATGTGCACCATTCCATTACAAATGCGCGAAACAAGCTGACTTTTGTTGCTTGATAGACGCAAACGCACAACTACAACTTCCGCATTTATCCAGGACTACACGTAGTACGAGCGGAAACTGAGGTAACGCGGATATGACGCGAATTGACTGGCGACTCCCAGCTCACCCCTGCTCACACGCCCCGTTTCCTTGGTTAAAATCTCAATTTACTCGCGATTTAAACATAGCTTGAAACATTTGGAATATTGTAAGTTATCATCTTAACTAAATATATAACACTGGCCTTGTGATTTTGGGATATTTTAATGCAAAAACCTTAGGTATTGTACCTTTAACATCAAATACAGCTTGAAGTTACTGCACTTCCACAGCCACTAAACTGCTCACAAGACACGACAAACAATGCCATTCACACAGCCGCACAAGTGAGGACCACACAACCACCAGTCAGCTATTTGGGATTTATTGGGAACACATCTTAGATAAAAAAGGATGGTCATTATAAAAGTATTAAAATTGCATAAAGTATTTGAGAAACATAATATCAGATTAAATGTTTCCATCAGTAATATTTTCATCATTTTTCCTCCAGTGAACTTATGTCTATAATATTTAATATTTATCTGTAATATTTTTGTAGATCTGGTATACTACCTCAAAATGATGCAAGCTAAATATTTTATTTAAACTTTTTATTTAATTTACTTTTTAATACACCATACAGCCTTTTATCCATTGGTAACAAGAGGGAATGCTTTGCAGAAATACAAATGTTTGAAAATGTTCAAGGTTTGCTACTATTCTGTTTGACTGGCTGAATTAATATATGAATGATGAATTACTAGGATATTATTTACTGAACCATTTATGGAATTGATTGATTTTTTTATTTATTTCAGTAACATTTCCCCCCAACTCTATTCCTGTCTGTCTCGTTAGCCAGTTGATCAACAGGAGAGAGATAAATGGTGCCCGAAACGTGTCCTTCAACCATGTGGAAGTTTGTTATCTGTCTTAAAGAGCTCAGGAGTGACTAAATGTCTGGCATTGAGGAAGACCTTTGCCAATGACATTACCCAAGGCTATAAAGCAATAAACATTCCCTGCAACCCCTGCGTCAGCACAATGAAGTACGGCATAAAAAAACACATTATGTTTCCAGGAGGAGAGTAGCGTTTTAGCAGGAAGACTACAATGATAAGGGACAATTTCATTTTGAGGTATTCCTCAACTGCTGGGAAAAACAAACTCAAGAAATTATATTTTTGAATCAAGAAATAAAGGCCTATTGACATTTCATGGTGGCCAGCAAAAAAAAAAAAAAAAAAAAAACAAAACTCATTATTGTAAGAGTGACAGAAATTGAAAATGAAACCTGGGTAATTTTATACTGTCTGAACAGGGTCTGTTTTTGTTTTTTGTAACGAATTAACCAAAAATAAATAGCAAAAATTGGCACACCACATCCCACCATGATGTGCCCACAGTTGCACATTACAATTTAAATAATTATCATTATGGTAGCTTTACAATAAAAACAAAAATATATATAAATAATTATCTTCAAAATAAGCTTCATTAACTTTGTACATAAAACAATTCTTTACATTTTGTGGTGAAATATGACCCAACAGTCACACAAGGACCTGTGTATTAAAAAAAAGTGAAGATATCCGAGATTTTTAACAAGTGAAGATTTGTCCAATTTCCCATCCTAATGTCCTCTACTCCTCATCTGGACAGCAGGTGGATAAGTTCAAGTTCAAAGTTTTATTTGCCATTTGTATTGCACAAAGAAACCATACATGATGCATTTTGAGGAACATGTCAGGTACTCACGCAGTCTCCAGTTTCTTAAACTCTGGGATGGGTTCAGGCTTTCTGCGGAAGATGAGCCAGTAGATGAGCAGGCCAGCGATGAGGGAGAAGAGGAGGAGGTCCAGGCTACTGAAGAAGGGCTCGTCCTCATCCACCAGCTCCGGCTGGGTGGAGGCATCGGGCTGTGTGTCTGCCATGATACGAGGAGCACAGCTGCATCCAGACAAAACACATCACATATCATTACACTCATGCCAATGTTGGATCATCCAAAAAGGAAAATCAGTTTTGGCAAATGCATTAGAATCTGTAAGTCTCATCCATGTAAGGTGCAACCACACATTTAGTAGCCTTGCACGGACAGTTTTATCCACGGCAAACTAAAAATAAATAAAATCCAAGGTGTGCACTAGTCTTGCCACACAATACAGTATCATCTACGCTAGGGATGGGCATTCGATTAAATTTTCTTAGTCGATCGTCGGAAGAATTAACGATCGACTATCGATTAATCATTAATATTTTTAAATTCAAATTTATTATTTATTTCACTTTTTATAAATTAAAAATGCAATGAAAATACAAAAATACAGCGTGTTTTTCCTCGATTAGATCTTTATTACATGATCAACTTGTGGCAGTTAAACTGGGCATTCGGTACTGTTAGGCTAAATTTGAAGATATGCGCGGCGGTGTTCTAACGCAACTGAACTTGCAGCTGCGAGTTGGCCCTCGTGAGACCCTCGTTTGTTTCAAATTAATAAATAATAATAAAAATAACTTAACCAAAAACATAATAACATTTATATCTGACAGGTTTTGTCAAAATGTAACTCAATCAAGGCACGAAGTCGAAGAAGGGTGAGAGAGATTAGCCTACCTAACAATCAATTAGGCTAGGCTACTTAAAGCTTCATAAAAAATAACTCGCATACAACTTCTGCTCCAGTCTACTGATTTTTGTTGAGAAAGATAAGCATGTTGATGGGGTCAGACGGACCGCAACCTGCATGGTGACCGTAAAGCCTTGTTTACACTTTCGCCTGGCACTTCAGCGCATGAGTGCGAGTCTCTGCAGACTGCGCGCGCGCCTCACCTCGTGCGGACGCGTCGAGTGTAAACAAATGCTTCAGTCCAGCCGCTGAAAACACCGCTCTGATGAGGGGACTGATGTTGCCGGGATGCACACAGGTACCTCCGCGCTAACATGACCAGCCCGGGGAACACGTTCGCTTTCCACTCACACTACGCAACGCAGCAGCATTAGTTTAATGATAATCGATAACAAATTAACGTGATCGACGAAATTCTTAATGATCAATAATCGATCGTCGATTAATCATGCCCATCCCTAATCTACGCTATAAAAGTCAAAACCATTAAAAGTTATAAAAAAATGCATTCAAAAGAAAACGTGCCACAATACCGTTTTGGCGGCATACACGTTTAAAAAAAGTGAATCAATGAGTAAAAAAAACAAATGTGAATTTACACACAAAGAATTAGTTTATCCAAAAAGTGAGGTGTCAGATAGTGCCTGTGTGGAGTGAACGATGGCCTCAATTGGGTCCTCAACAAGCAGCAGGTTTCAGTCAGCACAGGCCTGTCATTCGTTACCATCTGTTTCATTTTCAAGACTCATATTTAGATCACCTCTCAATAGACGGAGAACAGATATATGCGACAAGTTTAGGGTGCTCCATACAGCACCAGCACTATCAAAGTGGGAGAATCTGAAACAAACACTAATGTACTAGACAGTGATCTTAAAAGATCAAATTCAATATACACCTTGTTGATGATGATGATGTATACAGGCAAGCAGATGAGCCAAGAATATGGACAGAACACACTAACTTGCATTATATCATGCACTTTGCGCAATGTGTTCAGATCCTATTCTAGTTTTAGGGTTACCGTCTCGGTGCGTTCGGGATGTGTTATGTTCAGGGGAAAAGAATAAAGAAAAAGATGTTCATACAGAATTTGGTGTTTATTATTAGAAGATTGCGATCGGCCAATAATTGCTTTGGGGAGTTTGATCTGCCGTCTCTGTAAAGGCCGAACTCATGTTGACGACGCAGACATTGTGCGTCGCCTCGAATCTCTGTCCGGCGCGAGCACAATAAGTACAATTCTGAAGGTGACGTCCAATTCATATTCCTTTATAAAGCTGCAGTCTGTAGTTTTTCCTCTTTGTCTCAATCTCTGTTTGAAATCTGCTATAGTCTCTATGTACGATCGCTCCCGGGTTTGTCTCAGCACGCCCAGTTACATCCGGTGCTGCGTCCTGCGGTTAACGTGAATGATGTTAACAACACTGTGAGGCAGTTAGCCGTCACACAAGAGTGAAAAAGAGAAGTTATTTAAATTATATATTTCGAGCTTTATCAACAACTTTGAGGGTTAGTATTCTCTCACATCGTACGAAATTCGACTAGCGAATCAGTGTTTCTATAATCGTTGTCTCCGTTTCTGAGAAAACGGATTTTATTAAAGTTTTGCCTCTATACACTTGGCCTGCAGAACGCGCTTCCGGAAGTAGAGACGCTGACTGAGATTCTTTCAGACACACGTCATCAAGGTTCGTGCATAATTATCAACTTTACGTGGGTTGTGCCTTGGCAAGGAAGACCATCCAGTATTATTTTACATTTGATTCCTTATTAAAATTCTTTAGTAGGCTATTTCTAACCTCAATACTACCGTTAGACCTACAGTACCTATGGGGGAAAAAAACAACCTCTAAGCACTGTTTATTTTATTTGTGTCTTAACAACAAATACCCCACTGTTCAAACTTTTAGGTGAATTATAGGCAATAGGAAAATTGTAAAAATGACAAATTAACCGCCATCTCAGCAGGTATTGTTGTTAATTTCCACTGCAAAATCTTTATTAAATGTGCTTTTTTAATATGGTTACGCGATGTATCGTTTTAGAATCGATAACGTGATGTGCACATCCACAATAGTCACATTTGTGCTTGTCACGTGCGATAACAGTTGACCCGTGATCAGCAGACCCCATGTTCAGAACGCATGCGATTCACAGATTAACTGCAAAGTTTAACCTGCATCATAGAGTGGAAGTTTATCAGTTGCATGTGTCCCTATAATGATATAGGTGAATGACTGTTGTAATACACCTATAATTCTCTCTCTTTTAAAGGGTTAGTTCACCCAAAAATGAAAATTAAGTCATTAATTACTCACCCCCATGCTGTACCAACCCCGTAAGACCTTCGTTCATATTCGGAACACAAATGAAGATATTTTTGATTAAATTTGATAGCTGGATCACTCCTCCATAGGCTTCCTAAGGGACTGGCACTGAGACGGCCCATAAAGTCATTAAAGAAAATGTTTAAATATTCCATGTGCCTACAGCGGCTCAATTATAAGTTTATCAAGCGACGAGACTACTTTTTGTGCGAAAAAAAAACATACATAATGACTTTATTCGACTATTTCCAGGGTGGCTACAGGCATAAACCATTTAAATGTAAGACTTTAAGACTTTTTAATACCCCTTCTAAATTAAATTTAAGACCAAACTTACGACAGAAATATAAATTAAAAGTAAAAATATACAGTAATATTTCCAAGTAAACGCAAGTAAAATGACAATAACCAATTATTGTCAATTGCGAACGTGCGGTCGTCTGTGGAGTACAGTGGAGTGAAAAGAAATATAGAAGGCATTTTTATAAATGTCTTAAGCCTTGTATGTTTTAAATAATAAAGTATATTAATAAAGGCTTAGATTTAGTTTTATTAATAAAGGCATAGAACCGGTTTATTTATAGTGTACTGATAATTGTTTCATATAATTAGTTTATTAATTAAACTAATAAATAGATAAAAAGACTTTGAGATATGTTTGGCAATTGTACCTTTTAAATAATAAATTAAAATGAGTTTGCTATATTTCAGATCACTATATTTGTTTTCCTTGATTTTTATTAACCCCAACTTTATTCTCATTATAAGAATTATAAATAATTGATTTCCGTATAAAATATTACTACAACACTTAAAAATAAACAGATTAGTGCCCTGTTTTGAGGACAGAAATGAAAACCAATGCGATATGATGAATGTCCAAAAGATGGAACTCTGTAACGGCCAAATAGTGTTCAGTGTAGCGTTCATGACATGTTGATATGCCTTTAAGATGATGATGTTGTTTATGTGAGCGCGCACGCTCAGTGAGAGTGAGAATTCTTGCGCAAAGAGGAAGATGACCGATCTATCGGGGTTGTTCTATTATAATGCGTTTACTTCCACTTTGATTTGTAGCGTTTTACAGAGTGTTTTCTTTAACCTGTTAACAACCACACTTTCGACATGTATGTGAAGAGTGTGCTTTACTGAAAGAAAGAAACTATAAAAGGTCTCGTGGAACTACCAGTTCGTTTGCACTGTCTTCCCTATTCTTCATCTGGGCAGACTTCAAACTCTGACAGACGTTACAACACATAGACTGTTTTAAACAGGGGTTGGATAAATATGTTTTGCTTTTAAAACTGTTTTAATGCGAGCCCACGAAGCAGCTCGATTGGTTAAGGTTAGGTTAGCCGATTGGTCAGTTGATACTGATATGTCATACGTTACGTTACCTTGTAGAAAATATTCGACCTGACTGGCAGAACAATGGCATGCATCTTAGCGGTGACATGACAAACATATTTAAGACCTATCCAATCTGAATTTAAGACAATTTAATACTTTTTAAGGCCTTATTTTTAGGAAAATTGATTGAAGACTTTTTAATACTTTTTAATGACCCTGAATCCATTACTTCCTTATGGGCCTTGAGACGAGAGTAGAAGAGATTTCCAGAACGCATGCGCGAGAACTGAGATGAGGACATTCTTCTTTGACTACTTCTTGTTACCGGCTGGTCACCGCTTAGGAGTATTACCGCCACCTACCACATAAAATGATGATCCATATATAAGGCGCTCCTGTCGTTTATTGAGAAGATTAAAGGCTTTTAAGTGCGCCTTATAGTGCGGAAAATACGGTAATTGAAAAGCGTATGTACAGCGCGCATCTTCCTCTGCTTGTAAACAGAAAGTTTTGCGCTTCCAGATATATCAGCACATCATCTTATACGGTAGGTGGCGGTAATACTCCCAAGCAGTGAGCAGCCGGTAACAAGAAGTAGTTGAAGAAGAACGTCCTCATCTCAGTTCTCGCGCATGCGTTCTGGAAATCTCTTCAATTCTCGTCTCAAGGCCCATAAGGAAGTAATGGAATAGTCCGAATAAAGTCGTTATTTATGGGTGTTTTTGGCACAAAAAGTAGTCTCGTCGCTTCATAAACTTATAATTGAGCCGCTGTAGGCACATGGAATATTTAAACATTTCTTTAATGACTTTATGGGCTGTCAAGTGCCTGTTCCTTAGGAAGCCTATGGAGGAGTGATCCAGCTCTCAAATTTAATCAAAAATATCTTCATTTGTGTTCCGAAGATGAACGAAGGTCTTACGGGGTTGGTACAGCATGGGGGTTAGTAATTAATGACTTAATTTTCATTTTTGGGTGAACTAACCCTTTAAACCTATATGTAATTTCATACTGGTATTGCCCCTCAGAATCGGTATAACTGGTCTGACACCTTACATCATGACAAGCCTATGCTCAAACAAATCCTCTCTGATTTCAACAGAATTCACTCATTTAGCTATTCATCCAAAAACAAACACTTGAGTATTCGACTTAAATGTTAGTATTACTAATATCAAATAAACTGATGTGGTGGAAATGAGCTTTTACATGTTTTTGTCAAGTTGTTGACATACAAGGAGGACTATAAAGGTTGTCAGATTTATCAAGTACATAAACTCAAATGAGGTCGTTTTTGCCCGTATTTAGCATTTAATTTGCAGCTTCTAAATGACTAGCCATAATTCATGCTCCCATAATGAAAATAAAGAAGAAAAAAAGTGAACCTAGCACTTGAAAAATCAGTCAAACCATGTGTTCGAAAAAAAAAACTGCTATGTCAGCATCAGGAACATGTTAAACATGATGAAGCATTTCATGCTTCAAACTGATGTGTCTCAGCATAAAAAAAATACTACCAGTGGTAGAAATTATTGGAGTCAGTCAACTGTAAATGATCTCTAGAAGAAAAAAAAGTGCAGTACGCCAAACATCTTTGCAATACTGTTTCCAATTCAGATTCTGATTACATTTATTTAAAATTAATAAATGTATATTAATATAATTTATAATATTATTAAGTATATTATTAAGTTAATTTAAGAACTATGTGAAATTTCACTAAATATTTCACTCTTTTTTACATTCAAGGCAAGTTCATATTATGCATCATCAACATTATGTAAATCCATGAGGCCAAATTAATAACACGACTATTAGCTACTCCCTTAACAATGCATAAAACTACTTATTAAATTACCAAACCACAGAGTATATTTAGTTTATATAACGTTAACTGCAAACGTAAAACAGATGTGGAAATCACTGAGCATACTAAAATTGAGCAAACATGTGCAATCTAAACTGTAGAATAAACTCTGAATCAAAACTCATTAGATGTGAAACGTTAGTTTGAGGTCTTTTTGATTGTTTACTGTTTCTATAAAACTGATAAACAACAAACTGAGAACTACAGACACACTATGCTAATCCGCTGCAAATCTTTAGCGGCGTCTAAACGCAGAAAATTTACTTCTTTGTCGATACCAACTTTATGAGAT
Organism: Hybognathus amarus; assembly: GCA_030378365.1. Lineage (NCBI taxonomy): Eukaryota > Metazoa > Chordata > Actinopteri > Cypriniformes > Leuciscidae > Hybognathus > Hybognathus amarus. The sequence goes on from JAQIUQ010000446.1 coordinate 241,241, forward strand.
AGTTTTAAAACACACAAGTTTGAGAAAAGTCCTTACCTGCTCCCTTCAGTACTGACAAGAAATTCACGCGATGCGGAAAGCTGATATGATGTCACTCCTCCTTCGTCATACAAGCTCGACTGGTCCATTCCTATGAGAGGGGAGACCTGACAAATTTGTAAATGTATGTATATTATTTTACGTGGGTAATTAAAATCATATTTATCTATAATTATTATTTTTCGTAGTTTAAAAGATGTAGTAGTGTGTCCTTATTTCGCGTTGTGGTAGTACAAGGCAATGCAAGTTTTACAAAAATATATGTGCACCTGGTGAAGCAGTGGACGCTTCTAAAAAAAGTTTTGTAATGTTGCATATGCAACGTGAATAATCCATTTCAAAGTGCAACGGGTTAAGGGTGATGGTTATGCAATCATTAGGATGGTACAACATGTTTTCACGTCCCTGAATCCTCAGTAATCTTTCCTTCGTTGTGAGGTTCTTAAAATATAACGACGTGAAACTATTTTTGTGTCATTTTTTCTAATAAATAACCCTACCTGAATTGCCTTTTAGTAAGGTGAGATAAATCGAAGTTTATGATCTCTCTAGACACATATGATCAGATTATGCTTGGTCATGAAATTAGTAAAAATATGTTTAATTCCAAAAGTGAAATCTGGAATGGGCTTAATATCCCAGAGGTGCTCCAAAAACGTCAACTTTTAATGTAAATGATTCACCTTTTTTTTTAAATGAACACTTAAATTTTGATTAGTCAGTTTAACAAACTTAAATTTCCTTAAATTTAATGCATTTTAAAAAATTGGAATAAGGATGTTTTACTCAAACTTGTTAGTTGTTAATATCAAACCATAAGATAAAATTGTTGAAACAATGATAGATGGTGCATTTATTTCTATTTATTTAACAGACCTCTCAAGACAGATAGGGTAAACACTAAATCAAACACTGATCACCATAATGGTAACTACAAACTTTATTTTGCATATTTTTTTTCTTCTTCAATAAATCTAAACCTCTGTTAATTCTCAAAAAGAAATTCTGTAGAAGTCTGACAGAAATAAAGTATATCTGGTTAGTAATAAGTGAAGCTGGTAATGCTTTTTTTGTTGTTCAATCCTCCTCTGCGGAGATCTTGAGAGATCTGTTATTGTGTTTAATGTTCACGTAATATGTCATGTCCCAAAAACTTAACTTGACATTAATTCAATAAAACAGCCCTGAATCAGTGTCCTTGCAGTGATGTATTCACTACTTTGTTACTTTCCTGAGAATGTATCGCCTACTTATTCCGATGTGGCTGTCTTCCCTTTTAAAACTGTAGTTTAGTAAATTATTACATGTATGCAAAGTTGAAAGACTCAACTGCTGCTGTTAGACTTAAAATATGTTTTATTTGTGTAATATGGAAGACTAACTTAGGAGAAAAAAGTATGGACTTACTTCACACAATCATTACCAAGGGTGGAAGAGTGCAAAGAATTGCAAAGGAATGTAAGCGTGGGGTTAAAGAGGCAACAAGACATTCAAACTACACCTCCCAAAATTTTGAAAAGCAGACAAAGTGGCAGACATCTGATGCCTGCTCAACAACACTTGACATGATGCTTACAGTGATAACGGCTGCAGAAAATCAACCTTTCACAATATTTGGAAATAAAGGATTTCAGAGATTCATGGCTGCTTCAAAACCAAGATGTACATGGACGAGAGAAATTAGGATAACACTTTATTTTGATAGTCCACTTTAGACATTCAACTAACTACAAGTAACTTTGCCACTACAAGTCAACTAACTATCATTAGAGTATTAGTAGACTGCTTAATATCTGCTAACACTTTATTTTGTTGGTCCCCCAACAGATATTCTACTGACTATAAGTAACTTAGCAACTACAAGTCAACTTGTTCATAACCTGAACCCTAACACCTAACCTTAACCTAACAGTCTACTGACAGTCTACTACAGCCTACTAATACTCTAATGACAGTTAGTTGACATGTAGTTGAAAAGTTACTTTTAGTTAGTAGAATGTCTAAAGTGACTATCGAAATAAAGTGTAACCGAAATTAGTTGGTAACCAGAATTCACAGCAAAATAGTTGAAAAGTTTAACTTGCTGATAATACCTGATAAAGCAGATTATAACTTGGCTTTTACCACAAACTGCTGGTCTGGTGCAACTGAATCCCTAATGAGTCTAAAATGCCATTTCATTTATGATTAGTGGATTCACAGACAAGTAATTCTGAACATTAAGCAATGATTTGATAAACTGGGAAGTCCGTTAGTGAGGCATGCTGAAACAATGGTAAATTGACAAAGATAGAGTGGTGCTTGTTCTCAGGGACAGTGGTGCTAGCATTTTTAAAGATAGGAGAATTACTTATCTGCAGTTGGCTCACATTACTTCTTGTTGTGAATGATGGCCTTAACTTGCTGAAGAGTCAAGAGAGAAGGTGTGATACCCATTTTAATAATTCATTATCAGCCAAACAGCGTCTCAGCGCTGATCTAGCAGGAGCTTGGCCCACCTGTCCTTGCCGTCATCCAGGCTGGCCCAACCCGGAGGAATCTCACTTAGCACATGCAGGTCAGGATACAAGAGCAGAAATGGGCTTTGAACATGCTAGTGAGCATGGTGGGTCCGCCAGCCTAAGTGCTGCACAGTCGAATATTTCCTGTGATATTGAGACCCTTGTGATGACCACTACAAAAGCCCAGTGTCGTTCATCATCCCATCTGTCAAAGTTCTGAAGAAGCTGCTCAGCAGCCAAGGCCCACTTCTCATGTGATTGAAACAATGAAACAAGTGTTGTTGTAGTGTCTCAACCATTGGTTTGCAAAAGTGGAGGTGAAATAAGTGGGCCTTGCCTGTTTTCTGGATTTAAGATACAAATCACTAGTGTGCAGCATCCACTTGGGTGAGGCAGTGTGCTCACAGCACACCAGCTATAGGTGGAGAGAGGAAAGAGATTGATAGAGCCAGTTCAGTGGATGGGGATTATTAGGAGGTCATGATTGGCAAGGTCCAATGGAATGTGGCCAGGACACTGGGGTAACATCCCTACTGTTTACGAGAAGTGCCATGTTTTAGTGACCACAGATATCTCGTTTCAAAATAACTGAACCAAAAAATAACTGAACTGGTGCTGGTTTAAAGTTGGTTCAACTTGCGAACCTTCTTGGAACTTGTTTGTTTTTCCATTGCCTAGATAGCCCAGCAAACAATGTTGTTACATCTGCGTACTACCGTGTACATCGCCTGTGTCTTAGCCCAACATAAGCATGACATGGTAAAACAGTTGGTGCCGCTTTGGAACAAATTTCCTGGCAGAGAACCCGTTCTTTGGCTGTCGAAACACAAAGAGTTGTTTGTCAGAAAAGAGACACAGTCATTTGATTGCAGTACCCTTTCAAAAAATCCCTAGGCAGAATAATGTCAGAAGACTGACTGATGAAATGTGGGACACTTTACTTGGTGATAGCTCTGAAGTTCCTGGTTCTAGCCTTGAAGGAGGGCTTCAGCAGCACCTCCTGGAACCAGTAGTTGATGGATAGATGGGCAAGCTACTTGAATGGTGGAAACAAAATGAGAAAAGAGAAAGAGGACACTGAGAAAATGGAAAGTGACAGTGAAGAAAGAAAAGGCATGGCTGATGAGAGACAGGGACATGTGACAATACCAGTCGGCCACCAGCCAGTCAATTGAAAAAAATATATATAAAAAGACAAGAAAAAAAAATCACCAAGAAAGTGTAAAGTCGCCTCAAAATTGATCCAATGGAGTTCGATCCAACGGAGTTTGATTCGTGGTGAAGGTTCCACGTGTGTTCCGTCTTTCCCATGGCAAAGTGATTTTTAATTAAATGCAACACATTTAATCTTATGTATTAACTCGTTTCATCTGACTCCATTAAATGAAAAAGGTTTATCAATGATATCTGTGCATCATTTAATGTGTTAATGTTTGACTATTCCTTTTAACTCCAATGAAAATAAAGTCAAAGTCTGTCATCATAACAATTTATTATGTCAGGTAAATGTATTATTACAATTCCACAAGATAATCAATGCAAACCCTCAAATGTTTCTAGAAAAAAGAAGAATCCTTGTACCTGACTAGACTACGTGAGGCTGGGAGTAAAAACTCCCAGCCTCACGGACTGATCTGAAAACAGACAACAGCCCTGAACTCTTGTTACATTTCCCCTAAATAGAGCCAGACCTTACCTGATCTTGCATTTAGACAATCAAGCCAGAAGGTGTTAACTCAAAGACACACCCTTTTGTGTGCAAGATATTTTTATATTCTTAAAAACCTTATTACCTTTTCTTTTACTTCTTTTGGGAATGAGACATTATTACCAGTCACCATGAGACTTTCAAAATGATATCAAACACTCCTTAAAGATTATCATTCACATTAAAAACATAAATATTCTTGTGTGTGTTTTCAGTGTTACTGAGAGAAAGGGAGAGAGGGAGATGTAGCTCAGAGGAAGGGAGTAGGGTGTCAAATGTTAATTGTGCCATTTTCTTTAGAGGCCACTGGTCAGATATATTCTCTTTAACCAGTTTTCCAGTCTTACAAAAGCAAAGGCAGCAAAAAAAAAAAAAAAAAAAAAAAAAAAAAATTGGAAAATGCAGCTTAAGAAGACTTGGGGACATACTATAACTTTTTCAACAGACCAAATGAAGGCAAATGAAGGTGTTTCATTTGGGAATCAATTTCAGGAATCAGAACCCTGCAAAGAAAGATGTATTTGATTTCCTAAAATTAAAGGTAGATGGATTGACAGATCTTGAAAGGAAGTGTGCATTGTTCTTGGATGAAATGTCAATCATTCATGTGTGGAGTTGCACATGCTCACAGTCACAGACAAATGATGTCTGGTCACTTGATGACAAAATTAAGGTTGGTCTTGCCCAGTGTATTCAGTAAGGCAACAAGTGCTGGGTTAAAACACATGGTGCCGCAATACCACCATCTGTCCTGTCTAACTACAGCATGTTCATGGGGAAAGTTGATAATTGGTTCGATCTGATGTCATCTTTCCATGCAATTGACCCTTTTGCTGGGAGTTTGATTGACAGGCGATCAGACCAATCATAATCCGCCATCTGCCGAATCTGCCATTTTTGTCTGAAAAAGCAGTCAAGAGAGTTAACTTAGTAGATTAACAGGATTTGAACTTGAAAAGGGAAGTATACTGAAGTCTTTACTCGGTTAAAACAACATTCCTTCTGATGTTCATTCATGTTTATTTGATGCTTTAAGTTAACTAGATGGAAGAGATGATCGGTTCACGAGCAGCTTTAACTGAGGCTCTACAGCGATCAGGTCAGACAGCCAGAAAATGTATTGTTTAAATTTCTTTAAAAAAATTCCAAATTTGACAGTGTCCTCTCTGCTCCATGCTCCGGTGTATTTCACTGCATGAGAACATGGTGGGGGGTGAGAGAGGTGTGGCTTGTCGGACATAGCAACAGTAATTAAAGCATCCAGCTAACAGCTCCAAAGGCCGAATCCACTGGAAACAGTCGGAGTAACCATTGTCCCAACACCCAGCCATCACCAATCCTGCTAGCAACCAGTCAACATCACTGACCATGAACATCATCATCCCTGACCAGCGCCATCAGTGATCCCCACCCTGCAGCACTCCTGACACGCACCATCACTGCAGTATGATTCCTTAAACTTACTATTTGTAATATATATTACATATTCAGTGTCACGTTTCGGATTTGTATCAGATTTAGGTTTTCATGTCACAGTTATTTTCCTGGTATTGTCATGTGATTTCCTGATTCCATCATGTGATCCTGTAACATTCCCCTTTTGTGTTATGTTATGTCTCTTGTCAAGCTTTGTTAGTGTAACCCATCGTTTGTCAAGCCTGTTCTGTTCATAGATATGCCATGTTTTAGTTTGGTTTGTATTCTCTTTCAATAAACTGCACATGGGTTCGCATTAAACTTACCTTCAGTGGACTAGCGTTAGTGAAGCTGTCATAAAGCCAAAACAATCTCTGTTGCTTTAGTTTACTGTTATCACTGTAAAGATGACTTGACTTGTTACTTTCAGTCATGTAATCGTTATAGAATGGCAGTATGGTACACATTTAACATGATTCCTTATTGCTGGCTCCTCAAAACTCATGACCTGCATTATTACTGATGCTCCATTACCTCGCAGTCCTAAGGGTATTCCAGAAAGCAGGTTATGTGACATACCTGGCTTACTTAAGGGTAAGTAAGTCGAGAACCGCAACTATGGAATCCAAAAACGGAGGTAAATATCAGTAAGTATAGCCACAGCAAATTGCTCTCTGAACATAACACCACTAGGGCCTGTAGGGCCAGAGAAAGATCCCAATAGGGGATGAGGTGAGGTCTGGGAGAGTTTAGCTCGCAGGAACCTAATGTCAGGTCGTGCTTTCCCAGGGACCTGTCACCCACCGCGTCGTGGTCAGATTGCGCCCTGCCTCTGAGGAAGAAGGTCCTTCTTCGGGGGAATCTGCCAGGGAGGAGCCCTGAGGACCAAGACTGGTTGGGCCAGTACGGTGCGACCATTAGTGGCGCTTTTCCACTGCATGGTATATTAATATGCACACATTCACTCTTTATCGTATGTCTCTTAATTTTTTGTTTGTTGATATTCATATTTGGGCTAGTTTGGGCTATTTGATTAGGTATTTTTGATCGTGGTGGTTATGTTACACACCTGGCAACCTTTGGTGTCACTGTATCTGCATGTAAGGTCTTTGAAATACTTTTAAAGGACTTGTGCTCCAGTACCTACAGATGGAGATTATTTAGCGCCTCTTCATGCAGCAGAAATATGTTGCATTGCGTTGCATTCCCCTCTTAAAGGGATACTCCACTTTATTGGAAACAGGCTCATTTTACAGTTCCCCCAGAGTTAAACAGGTAAGTTTTACCGTTTTTGAATCCATTCAGCCGATTTTCTGATATTTCAGAAGAATATCAGTAACCAGACCGTATCTGGTCTCATTGACTTCCATAGTAGGAAAAAATATACTATGGAAGTCAATGAGACCAGAAACTGTCTGGTTACTGATATTCTTCTAAATATCAAAACATCGGCTGAATACATTCGAAAATGGTAAAAACCCAACTGTTTAACTCTGGGGAGTGGTAAAATGAATCTATTTGCAAAAGTGGAGTATCCCTTTAATCACTTATTTGTGTTCCATTCCTCCTGTCCTCCAGGAGTCGCAGGTCATCACCGAGAGTGCGTGCGAGGAAGAGGCAGGCAGGAAGAGTGAGACGCAGCACTGGAGCACCACATTGAGCTGAACATAATCAAACATGTCAATATTTACACCTACAAACCAGATCAGGCTAACAAATGTTGCCGTCGTGAGGATGAAGAAAGGAGGGAAAAGATTTGAAATAGCCTGTTATAAAAACAAAGTGATGAGCTGGAGATCTGGAGCGTGAGTCTGTTATGAAAAACTCATACGATTTTTTTTTAATATTGTGTTTATTCTGTGATTATAGCTATCATAACAGTGTTAAAGTCGTACATTACTGATATATCACTATTGCAAGGACATTTATTGCGTACTTTTGATTGTTTTTTTTATTAGATAGATAGATAGATAGATAGATGATAGATAGATAGATAGATAGATAGATAGATAGATAGATAGATAGATAGATAGATAGATAGATAGATAGATGATAGATAGATAGATAGATAGATGATAGATAGATAGATAGATAGATAGATAGATAGATAGATAGATAGATAGATAGATAGATAGATAGATAGATAGATAGATAGATAGATAGATTAGAATTAGCTTTTTTTAAAGAGTGCTCACACTATGTTACCAACTGGCGCCAGGTTGGTGCATATCTTTTGCCAGTCTGGTTCACGGCACGCATTACTCTGCAGTGCACATGCGCAAGAGCAGCACGCGCTTATCGTGTTTTCAGAAATGACGCATTTGCAGTGCACGGCTGTTTACTACAAACACAACAATTTATTATTTTCATTTGAAATCCAAACGTGTCGTTTACAGTTATGCAATCTTTCACATACGTATCACACATTTTTTTTTAAATTACAGGCTTTATAAAATGTTATGTTTAAATATGCACTATTTTGCTACATTTATTGAACAAAAATCTGAACATTGGATGAAGTCAGGTTTAAAAATGATTACTTTTTTTACATATAGTAAAAGGTTTTTACAGAAGAGATTTTGGACATCACTTTGCATCACTCTGAAATCTGAAAATACTGCCAACTGCCGTAAAAGAAAAAAAAGAATTTTAATATTTTTTAGTAATAAAACGTTGATATGAAATTATATATGAACTAACGGCGTTTTTAAAATACGGCTTCAGAATATACGTAGATGGGAATAAAACTGTAAAATTTGGTCTGTGTAAAAGTGCTGTTTCAGCAAAAATACGCACCCCGGTGTTCTGACGATTCATGCTACCCATCGAGATTTGCTACTTACCGGTTATGCGCATGTGCAGACTCACATTTTTTTTTTTTTTTTTTTTACAAAATGTACATTTTCCGGTTATAATGTATAATTTCCCTTTAAAAAAATGCTTACTACCATATTAATATTTGTACGGTCAGCCAGCTGAAAAAGAATAACTGAAAGTTACATCCGGGAACTTATAGACTTCAATACAACATAACGACTAAAACCAACATCCGTACACAGCCGACAGGCGTAAATAACTTAAGAAATCACTTATATAAAACATGTCAAGTAATTTTATGTCCACCCTGCCTGCCATAGAGCATGAAGATATTTTTTTTTGTCCGTTTATTCATCATCATAAATTTATAATATATACATTAAGGTTTTTTACTTTAAAAAATGAAAATAAAATCATTCACTGGCTTACCTGGTGACTCGATGAGGTACAAGTAAATGTCTGGGTAAGACACCTCTGGCCACTGGGTGGGGTTGTTACACCAATTTGACGCTGGGAGAATAAAGGGACATGTTTTTAAATTGGCCAAATTAAGTTTGTGTATGTATCTTTCATGCTCTATGGCAGGCAGGGTGGGCATATAATTACTTGACATGTTTTATATAAGTGATTTCTTAAGTTATTTACGCCTGTCGGCTGTGTACGGATGTTGGTTTTTGCCGTTATTTTGTATTGAAGTCTATGGGGAGTCTAGTTTGTTTTCCCCAAAATGGGGGCGGGGACAAAATTGACAGTTAAGTTACAGGATGTGCCGGGGGTGCGTAGACGATTGAGTGTGTGTATCTGCAGGTTGGAGAACCTTGTGTAAGACCTTTTCAGTCGTCAAATTAAAAATAGTCTTTACATTGACTTCAGTCCACATCACACACTGGTGTTTTTAGGTACCCAGACAATATTAATAATGAAAGTAAATTCAAGTAAAAGTACTCAGTAAAAATCAGTAAAAGTATAATAAAAAATACAGAATTATTATTATACAGTACAATGAACAAGTTGCTAATAATTATGTCCCTAATTCTTCACTGGTAAATGTTACACCCTCAAGCTGAATGTGTATAAGTGAACACAGCGGGCGCATTACGCAGCACATTACAAACAGCCCTTTCTATTTTAAAAGCTATATAGTAATATAATTTTGTTTTATTTTAATTTGACTACTGTCTTAAGGGATTTGTAACGTCATTTGAAGGACTTTCATTATCACTCTGTAAAACAATTAATAATTTTCTTAAGTGACATTAATGTAATGCACAAATCAACTGTGCCTCCAGGGAGAAAGACCTCGATGAAGTCCTGCAGACAAACACAGTGTTTGTGAATGTGTCTAAGGGTCAAGTGGCGAAGAAAGAGGACCTGTCAAATGCTTTCGGCACAGATGACTTGACAGAAATATGCAAACAGGTGAATCAGTGCGGTTCGTAAGAAGACGATTGTTTTCATCGTTATAACTGTGCATTCAGTTGACACGTGTTTTCTACGAATCCTTAACCCTTTCTACATAAATGGCTTTTATTTTCAGATTTTATCTAAAGGAGAACTGCAGGTGTCAGATCGGGAGCGGCAGAGTCAGCTGGAACAGATGTTTCGTGATATTGCAACTATTGTGGCAGAAAAATGTGTGAATCCTGAGACCAAACGGCCCTACACAGTCAGCCTCATAGAGAGAGCGATGAAGGACATCCACTTCTCCGTCAAGGCAAACAAAAGCACTAAACAGCAGGTCAGTAGACCTTGATCACGTGACGATCTGTGAACTGTCTGTCTGCACATGATCACTGACATGAAATCATTGTTGTTTGTGACGTTTGACGGCAGGGCTTGACCTTAACTTTTACTCACCAGCTACTGTGGCCAGTGGCTTTCCAAGGTTACTAGTCACTCATAGCATTCTCACTGGCCACAATTTTGACACCAAACTGCGATATAGATATTTTAATATTTTATCTCACAATTTGTCCACAGGAGTATTATGCTGCTGTCACTTTAAGGTTCGATGCAGAGATCCATTACACTGTTTACATTCACTTAAAACATAACTGACCGTTTACGTGAATACTCGCCACGAATACTGGCACTGTGCTATTATTTTGTGTGTATTCGACTGTTTAAGTGCTATAATGCGAAAATGTACTCAATTTAGTTCTTAGTGGCTTTATGAGCGTATGAACTCAAAATCTGCGGGAATGAGTAAAATGATGCACAATACACAGTGACTAGAGGAGTGACTGCATTACACACCACTGCTGAAACCCTTCCTGGTGGCGACTGTTAATGTCAAGCCCTGGTTGATGGTAACATGGTTTTACAGGGACGTTTACACAACAACGATGTGCTTAAAACTGAAGTTTGTCCTTTGAGTTTTCCACGTACAGACGACATCATTGTCAACATCACTGCGAAAAGACTAGAAGCGCTGCATTCTGTGGTATACAGGTGAACTAGGGCTGCATGATTAATCGCACAATGTTGTTATGCGCATCTAATCAGTAAAGCCGGTTCCTTGATTAGTAGTAAATCACCTTCAAATCACCTTCACCATCACTACAAAGAGCCGTAGTTAACTGACAAGCTGAGCCAAATCGCATTAAATATCGCTGGCGATACGTCCCTCGATATTAATGCGATTTGGCTCAGCTTGTCAGTAAGTTACGGCTCTTTGTAGTAAATGCCGCTCCATCTGAAAGCAGGTGAAGGTGATTTTCTGCTAATCAAGGAACCGCCTTTACTGATTAGATGCGAATATCAACATTGTGCGATTAATCGTGCAGCCTAAGGTGAACCTTGAACAAGGAGAGTATCATGCAACAATTCATGTATTTCAGTAATTCACATTAAAAGGTGAAACTAATATATACAGAACTATATACATATGCATGGTTATTCTTTTCAGAGGGCCAACATTTCTGTATTTAAAATCCTTTTTTATTGATTTCATGTAGGAATCAAATTTTCTGAGATTTTGAATTTGGGTGTTTTATAAGCTGTAAGACATAATCATCAAAATGATAACTTTCGCATGATATTCTAATATTTTCAAGTTTCTCCTGTAGACTGAACAGTTAAAGGGATAGTTCATTTTGAAATAAATTTTTGATATGTTTTAGCTTACCTCAAGGGCACCCAAGGTCCCAAGGTGGAGGTCTATGGTCACCACCTCAAAGAGCATGCACAGAGAAGTCCAAATTAAACATGATTTAATGACTCATGAATGTAAGTACACATTGATGGCCTAAGATATTAAAATGAACGGTTTGTGTGAGAAAACCAACAGTATTTCTATCGTTTTTACCTCTTGTAACAACAGCCACCTCCAACTCATCTGAATCAGTTGTCCAATGTCCAACTCAATCATGTCCAACGTCTCTGCCAGAAGTGATCTCTCGCGCGTGTATGTCACTCATTGTTTACACAGAGATTTCGTGAGCGTTACCTTTCACTGTGAAGATTTAAACATATTAAGATATACAGGAAATCGCAATGGAAGACGATTTCGATATATCTAAATATTTTTAGTGAAAGGTAAAATTTCGAAATCTCTGTGTGAACAATGAGTGACGTACACACGCAAGTCGATCACTTCCGGCGCATGCGCAGATCCGAAGCGCCCATGCCTTCAGATCAGTTGGACACGGCTGTGGTTACAAGAGGTAAAACGATATAAATACTGTTCGTTTTCTCACACAAACCGCTCGTTTCGTGTCTTAGGCCATCAATGTGTACTTACATTTACGAGTCATTAAATCATGTTTAATCTGGACTTCTCTGTGCATGCTCTTTGAGGTGAACCGAGGGTGAACCCCTGAAACCTGCATTATATGACTGATAGACAAGAAAGGTTTGACCTAAAAATATCAAAATTGAAAATACTGCGGAAACAAAGACACCTACATCTTGGATGCCCTTGAGGTAAGCTCAAACATATCAAAAATTAATTTCAAAGTGAACTACGCATGTGCATGACGTCATCGTCTTCAGATTCACGTTGTTGTTTACATGGAGACCGCTTTCAAAAGCTTGCACTTAGATACGATTCACGTACCTATCCCGAAGTGATAAAAAAAAAAATCTGAATCAGAATTTATTGGCAAGACAAGTTCAGGCATGGTTTATAGGGAATTTCAAACCTGTGCACATAACTATAGAATCAGTTGCTAATGCGCATGTGAACGTGTTTCACATGCGCATTAACAATGAAATGCGCATCAGCGTTTATCACAGGTTCAGTTTAAAGTCTGATTAGAGAGAACGGTGTCGTCTTAGACAATTAATAACAAATTTCAATGGAATTTCATTTCAATGGAAGTCAATCAATCAAAACTTTAACCCTAACCAAAACTTTAGCTGGAAAATAACATTATTCAAGAAACGCTATAAACTAAACCAATCTCTTTTACCTTAAATTTTATGTTTATCTCTGTAAAGCTGCTTTGAAACAATCTACATTGTTAAAAGCACTATATAAATAACGATGAGGATGACCTGATTTAACTTGAAACGCCGTTTTCAAAAGTTTGTGTTTTTCAGGCCCCCAAAATACTATTTCTGTGTAAATGAACAGCCAAAATACATAAAAGTTTCAAGTGTTTAGTTGAAACGTTTGTGATGTAAATGGCCCCTGAGAGCCTAAGACAGTGATGATGCTGAAGGTCAGTGCCGCCCCTCCCCCTCTAGGCTCTCGAGGTCATCAAGCAGCTGAAGGAGTCCATTCAGATCCAGAGAGCTCACATGCGGCTGCGCTTTCGTCCTGCCAGCCAAGGACGGGAAGAGGCTGAAGGAAAAGCTCAGACCCTTAATAAAGGCAGTGGAGGAAGAGGACTTCCATGATCAGCTGGAAATGGTAAGAGTCTTTCGGTCTATTTATTAATTCATTCATTACACTTTATATACTGGATGTCAAGGACAGTGGCGCAGTGGATAAGACACATGCCTTTGGTGTGAGAGACCCGGGTTTGAATCCACTGGGAGACACCAATGTGTCCCTGAGCAAGACACTTAACCCCTGAGTTGCTCCAGAGGAGCCTTTAGGGGAACCTTTGACATATAGCAATTGTAAGTCGTTTTGGATAAAAGCGTCAGCTAAATGAATAAATGTAATTGTAGTAGACTGGTTATCCAACCACACTAGTTGAAAAGTGAGTTTAGTGAGTGAGTTTAATATGTTTAGCAGTGGTGCATTAAATGAAATCTAATTTTGAAACAACAGAAATGCAACTTTTTTTGTGATGTAGTATTTCTCTGCGGTCTGTTTTCTCTTTTTAAGATGTGCTAGTGTACTTGCTTACGGCTGTCAGTCAGAACTAGTGTAACGCTTTTATAAAATGGTCTAAGTAAAAAACAAGCATATCATGACGAAGAGATGTTGTGCACCATTGCTACCAAAACTACCAATGCCTGGAACATTTCACTCTTCTCTGTACCAATTCTGATACATTAGCAAAAACTATTTTAGCAAAAACTATTTTAAAATGAACATCCTAACGCTTTACTATGAGGTTTCATTAGTTAAAATTAGCTAGCTACTTTAGTTTTGAATTAACAAGAAACAACACTTCTCCAGTATTTATTAATTTTTAGTTGAGGGTAATTTCAACATTTACTAAAACAATAAAATCTAAAGTTGTATTTGTTAAAGGACAACTCTGGTGCAAAATGAACCTTTGGTCTAATTACACATTATTGCCTAGTAAACCGTTATCTGAGATTTGTTTTCATGATTGCCGAATGTAAATAGTTTTATCTCTAAAAAACAGTTTAGTTTATAATGCTAGTATAACACTGGTATATTGGGCATAGAGTAATGACAAATAAAAATCGCTTGTTATTACCACTAACAAGGCTCAAAATAGCCCCACAGTAACACGGTAGCATAATAAGGGTCCTACATTCAAACTCGAAGCATTGAGAACTTTGTCAGTGTCCATACAGTTTAATAAAAAGATATTTTGGATCAGCGTTCGTAGATCGACTAGTAGAGACTATATTTCAAAGATGGCTTCTTCCTGTATTCCGTAAGTTGACCGTGTGGATAAAATATCTTTTTATTAAACTGTATGGACACTGACAAAGTTCTCAATGCTTCGATTTGAATGTAGGGACCCTTATTATGCTACCGTGTTACTGTGGGGCTATTTTGAGCCTTGTTAGTGGTAATAACAAGCAATTTTTATTTGTCATTACTCTATGCCCAATATACTAGCGTTATACTAGCATTATAAGCTAAACTGTTTTTAGAGATAAAACTATTTACATTCGGCAATCATGAAAACAAATCTCAGATAACGGTTTACTTGGTAACAATGTGTAATTAGACCAAAGGTTCATTTTGTATTTGAGTTGTCCTTTAACGTTAATTAACACAATGTGAACTAACATGAATGACTTTTTTTATTAACTAAAATTAATAAAGAAAGAAGAATAAATACTGTAACAAATGTATTGCTCAATGTTAGTTAATGCATTAATGTTAACTAACCTTATTGCACCGATGCATAATATGCAAACAGTCGTTCACTGACATTATGAAGCTTGGAAGAGCCAGGACGTGTTTAATATAACTGCTGTATTCGTCTGAAAGAAGACTGTCATATACACCTAGGATGCCTTTAATCATGGGCTAATTTACACTTTTCCAGTCTTCAGTGTCACATTATCCTTCACAAATCACTCTAATATGATGATTTTATGCTCCAAAAACATGTATGATTATTATCCATGTTGAAAACAGTTTTTTACAATTTTATTTCAGGATTCTTTGATGAATAGAAAGTTCAAAGAACAGCATTTATTTAATTAATCTTTTCTAACATTATAAATGTCTTTACTGTAACTTTTGATCAATGTAACTCATCCTTGATGAATAGAAGTATTGATTTCTTATTTATTTCCCCAAAAATAAAATACAAATTCTTACTGACCTCAAACTTTTTAAAGGGTAGTGTTTAATGTAACAAAAGCTTTCCATTTTAGATAAAAGCTGTTCTTTTGAACTTTCTATTCATCAAAGAATCCTGAAATAAAAATGTAAAAAACTGTTTTCAACATGGATAATAATCATACATGTTTTTGGAGCATAAAATCATCATATTAGAGTGATTTGTGAAGGATCATGTGACACTAAAGACTGGAGTATGATGCTGAAAATTCTGCTTTTTTTTCAGAGGAATAAATTACATTTTAATAAATATTAACATAAAAAAGTCAATGTAAATTGTCATAATATTTCACATTACTGTGTTTTTTTGTGTATTTTTTATCAAAAAATTGCAGCCTTGGTGAGCAGAAGAAACTTCTTTTAAAAACATAAAAAATCTTACCGATCTTAAACTTTTGACCGGTAGTGTGTGTGTATATGTGTGTGTGTGTATATATATATATATATATATATATATAGTATATATATATGTGTATGTATATGTAATTAAATGGTATTGTATATTCCCCCTTTTGTCTGAGCTAATGGAACTGTGTGTCCTGCGTTCAGGTGTGTCTGATAGATCCAGGCTGCTTCCGTGAGATCGATGAGCTGATTCCGCTGTGAGACTAAAGGAAAAGGAACGCTGGAGGTGCTCAGTCTCAAAGATGTGGAGGAAGGAGACGAAGAAACTAGAATAACCTCTTTATCTTCACCTGCTTCAACACATTAAACTATTGGCCATTCATTTTACACGCAGAGCCTTTTTAATTGAGTTATATCTCTTTTTGCATCAGGATTTTTGCAACTGGAACAGGCTTTATTAACAATTCTAAATTGGTGAATATTTAATATTATGTTCCCAAAAAGACAACATTTTGCATGTTTGCAATAATTTATTTTCTGTGAAAATTTGAATTGTTATATTAATAAGAGAAACTATAATAATATACAATAAAGCATTGTCACCTAATGCTTATGTTATCATTTTAATGTGCTCATTTGGTGCCAGAGAATATAGTAGTTTATTAGTTGACTAGTTTTATAATTGAATGATGTAAGAAAAATTAATTAAATGAATTTCAATTCAAAATCACTTTGAGGCTACTTAATTGGATCACTTAAACAAATTCATGTGATATTGAAGTTTCACAAATAAAATCTTTCCTGACCAAAAATGGTTTAAAAAATAATAATAATAGAATATATATCTGTATGTATACAGGAGGGTCTAGGAGGGTCTATATATTCACTCACCTAAAGGATTATTAGGAACACCTGTTCAATTTCTCATCAATGCAATTATCTAATCAACCAATCACATGGCAGTTGCTTCAATGCATTTAGGGGTGTGGTCCTGGTCAAGACAATCTCCTGAACTCCAAACTGTATGTCAGAATGGAAAAGAAAGGTGATTTAAGCAATTTTGAGCGTGGCATGGTTGTTGGTGCCAGACGGGCCGGTCTGAGTATTTCACAATCTGCTTAGTTACTGTTGCCTGGTCTGATGAGTCTCGATTTCTGTTGAGACATTCAGATGGTAGAGTCAGAATTTGGCGTAAACAGAATGAGAACATGGATCCATCATGCCTTGTTACCACTGTGCAGGCTGGTGGTGGTGGTGTAATTGTGTGGGGGATGTTTTCTTGGCACACTTTAGGCCCCTTAGTGCCAATTGGGCATCGTTTAAATGCCACGGCCTACCTGAGCATTGTTTCTGACTATGTCTATCCCTTTATGGCCACCATGTACCCATCCTCTGATGGCTACTTACAGCATGAAAATGAAAATTGGTTTCTTGAACATGACAATGAGTTCACTGTATTAAAATGGTCCCCACAGTCACCAGATCTCAACCCAATAGAGCATCTTTGGGATGTGGTGGAATCGGAGCTTCGTGCCCTGGATGTGCATCCCACAAATCTCCATCAACTGCAAGATGCTATCCTATCAATATGGGCCAACATTTCTCTTACCGCAAATGTTAGAATGGTATTATTGTTTCCACAAATAATGTTTATCAGTGTCATGCATTAAAAATGGACACAAACAATCATATATCATATTTTAATATATAAAAAAACATTTTACATTTTAATTATTCTTATTTACAATTTACAACAGTACACAAAGTAAGAGTAAAACATTATCAACCATAAAAAACGTATAAAATAGCACATTTGCATTTGTAAAATGAGTGAGCTGGGAATGTTAGAAGGGCTTTACATTCACTCCGGGGCTAGAGATGTGTGCGAATACAGAGAATGAAACATGACAATCAGACTGCTAACAGTATTCAGAGATCAGAGATGTAAAAAATGAAGAGAAAGCCCTATAAAATATTTTGAACACGAGATTTGCTTAGTTAATTAAGGTCACTGTTTTCTAAAAGCAGGTTCTAGAATAAAAAGGCATATTTGATGCTATGCATGTACTTGTTGAGATGGGATTGGCGAGTTTATGCAGGGGTGTGTGTGTGTGCAATGCAAAAAAAAGCACAGTCATATGCTTCATCCACAATACTAGAATGCTTTTCCTTTTCATTAAAATCACAAACTCTGTTAATCCCTCAAATCATAAAAACCCGGCAGCCATTTTGGAGAAAACCTTTTCCGAAGCTCACGATAGCAGCTCAGATGGCATTGTGTCGTTTCGGGTCCTGGTTGTCTTGTGAACTGAATCTTTGAAAGGCAGAAAAACATGCAATCAACACACAGAGTAACTGCTTACAAGCGAAGAACGGGAAAAATGATCTAAATATAAAATTTTAAGTGTCGGCAGTGGTCGAAATCACAGACCAAAACACAACCAGACATGAATGCACATTAACTGGCTGTTGCATTGTTTTTCGGAGAAACAAGTGTGTGTGAACTTAGCATGTTTCCTAAATATCTGCAAACATCTGGTATTTATATGCTCAAGTACAGTAAACAATTACATACTGTAACAAAGCTACTGTATATCTGATGCAGGTAATCTTTAAAGGCAAATGTCGCTGAAACATCTCAGTTTGAAGGATCCTTGGAAGGCAGCCTTCGTTTCGCGGATGGGATGTATCCTTCACGGCCTTTAATCACCCTCAATCCTTTGCACATATTCAAATTCATGAAAATAAACTGATGGAAAACGAGTCAGTACTGAGCTCTTGAAATTTAAAGGCATAGTTCACTTTTCAAAAAACTTTTGCTGATAATTTACTCACCCCCATGTCATCCAAGATGTCCATATCATTCCTTCTTCAGTCGTATAAAAAATAACAAAGTTTAAGTTTTATAAGCTCAAAATGGTTCGCCTTGCTCTGTACTGCGATGCACATTGGTGACTCTCCTGTTCGAACTCGTTCATCAAAATGAACAAATCTTTTTCCAAGTCAATTTGTTCGTTTTGTTCGTTGAATGAACCAAATGACTCGGGAAAAGAATCGTTCATTTTGATGAATGAGTTCGAACAGGAGAGTCACGAACGTGCATCACAGAACAGAGCAAGGTGAGCATTTGAGCTTATAAAACTTAAACTTTGTTATTTATTTATTAAATGAGCGATCGTTTCACTTGATAAGACCTTTATTCAGTCGTCTGGAATCGTTTAAAGCCCTTTGAACAGTTTGCAGTTTGTACTGAAAGTGTCTTTTGGACCTTGAACCGTTTGGTTCCCATTGAAGTCCATTATATGGAGAAAATGCTGGAATGTTTTCATCAAAAACCTTAAAGGGATAGTTCGGCCAAAAATGATATTTAAACCATGCATTACTCACCCTCAAGCCGTTCGAGATGCATATGTCAATCTTGTTTCAGACGAACACATTTTCAGTTATTTTAGAAAATGTCTTAGACCCTTCAGTGGATATAATCTGAAGAAATGGGGTCCAGCTCCTTCAAGTCCCAAAATGTGCATAAATCCTTCACAAAAGTCATCCATCCGGCTCCAGGGTGATAAACGAAGGCCTTCTGAGGGTAATCCGTTGCGGTATTCGTAAAATATACATATTTAAAACTTTATAAATGAAAATATCTTACTTCCGGCAATGAGCGTCGCTGACGGTTCTTCGACTGACGTACGTTCACGGGTGATGGAAGTCGGCGTACGAGGTAGGATGTAGCGTAGGAAACGTTGCGACGTCACGACAGTTCCTACGCTACGTACGCCGGCTTCCATCACCCGTGAACATACGCGACTCGTCTGCCGGAAGTCAGATATTTTCATTTATAAAGTTTTAAATATGTATATTTTTACGACAATAGCGCACGGATTACCCTCAGAAGGCCTTCGTTTATCACCCTGGAGTGTGATGGATGACTTTTGTGAAGGATTTATGCACGTTTGTGGGACTTGAAGGAGCTGGACCCCATTTCTTCACATTATATCCACTGAAGGGTCTAAGACATTTTCTAAAATAACTGAAAATGTGTTCGTCTGAAACAAGATTGACATATGCATCTCGAACGGCTTGAGTGTGAGCAATGCATGGTTTAAATATCATTTTTGGCCCAACTATCCCTTTAATTTCTTTTCGACTGTAGAAAGAAAGACACGGATATCTTGGATGACATGGGGGTGAGTAAATTATCAGCAAAAAAATGTTGAAATGTGAACTACTCCTTTAAGACAAAAATAATGTTCTCGGACATGAAAGCATAGATGTTATCTTTTGTTTTGCTGTTAATTAATCACTTAACACTAAACTGCCAATGACGTCAGCCACTGGCGACCACATACGCTTGTCATCCACAGGACTGTATTAAGAGAAAGCCAGTTAATATAAAGATTTGTGAAAGTATTTGTCCAAAAGAAGTGCGGGGGCAGAAACATTTATAACGTAACCCTTCTTTTCCGTCTCATTCTAGCGTTTAATGCTGAGGAGCACTGTGTGTGTGTGTGTGTGCTGACCTGCTCATTCATGATGGCGGAGAGCTCAGTCAGCATGTCTTTATAGTGAGCTTTCATCTCCTCCTGATACTCCAGCTGATCTTCTTTTATGAGACGCTCGTTCACTTTCAGGGCCTGCCCACATGCGTCCGCAAACTGCCTGAGCGACGAGAAACAGCCAATCATGGTCACCACTCCAAACAAACCACACCTCTGTGCTCATTTATACCTATAACCTTATTTCCTAGTGTTATTGTAAGTCACTTAATAAAAGCACAAGCAAGCACACAGAGAGATTTGCACTCTTCATAACATATCTGCAGTGGTTGAAAGAGTACTGAAAAAACATACTCAAGTAAAAGTACCATTACATTCCAAAAAATGTAGTGTGAGTAGAGTAAAAAGTACTTGTCCTAAAAACTACTTGAGTAAGAGTAAAAAAGTAGCTTATTTAAAAGTACTCATGAGTAGTGAGTACTGAGGTGCGGATTCTACCCCTTATAATAAACACTGTGCACTACAATCTATAAATTAAAAAAAATGCGCATACTGTAATTCACATTATATTTTGTTCTTTATAGAAAAGATTGAAGAATATCTATCATCCATCTTTTTAAAATGCATCAAATCAGTACACTCATCACCATTTAAATCATATTATTTTGGGGGAAAAAGCATTTAAAATTAGGTGAAAAGCCAATGGGCCTGTGCATGCTATTGTTGCACATAAAATATCAATATTCATAACTGTGCAAAGAATTCAAAAACCTTTAGAAACTCATATGATAGTTCAGCATCACACACCAAGAGATGAGTTAAATAGAGATATTAAAAAATACCCATTTCTCTCAAAACGGTACCAATGTTAGTGTTTTGAGAAATAAGAATCACTAATAGGCTATTATGAGATTACCTCAACCAATGCACTGAAAAAGGCTAAGATAGTGAGCGAACACTAATTACACACTTTAATTCCATGCTATTAGATATGTTACAATTTAAGCGTAAATGCACATTGTTCTAGAAAGGTGGCATCTTCCCTTAGCCTACATTTTACACGGCTACATTTACTCACATTGTAATGATTAGTAATGATAATCACATTGTGTTGATAATATAATTTGTAAGGAAAATTGTGCATTAAATAGGGAAGTTATATCCAGGAAAATTTTTACAAAAGAAACAAACAAACACAATTTGTCTCTTTGTCTTTGAGGCGAAGCTGTTTTATCAACAGCATCCACAAACAAAAAACCAAAACAAAACAAAAGTTCAACATGTTCAAGTGCACTTGCCAAATGAAGACGGATCGGATAATGGATCAATCAAAAAACGTTGTTTATTAACGAGCTGTGCTAATTTATTATTAAGAAATGCAGTTCAAGG
Source organism: Hybognathus amarus (assembly GCA_030378365.1). Lineage (NCBI taxonomy): Eukaryota > Metazoa > Chordata > Actinopteri > Cypriniformes > Leuciscidae > Hybognathus > Hybognathus amarus. The sequence goes on from JAQIUQ010000446.1 coordinate 262,901, forward strand.
CCCCGTTTTACACGAGAACGATTCCGGGTGAAAACGTAAAAATATTTTATCGGATGTGCCTTCGTTTACACGGCGACAGCGTTTTTGAGGCTTAAAAACGCAAAAAAGTGAAACCACCCTCCAGAGTGGAAATCTTAAAAACGGCTCCACCGTCGCGTTTCCGTGTAAAGGGTAAAAACGCAAAAGTCTGCTTGACAGTGACGGTTGTACGCAGGTGCGTGGACTTGGTGTTGTTGTAGTATGCACTCCTAGCCACCTGAAGTGCATCATTGAATTTCACACACTTTTGCGTCACCATTTGCACGCGGATTTCCCACACAAAACGCTCGTCTAAACGCAGAATAAAAGTGATGGCGCAACGCCACTTTTGCGTTTTCTCTTTAGAATCGTTTCCAGTGTAAACATAGCCCAAGTGTACTGATTCTGAACTGGCGGCATGGTGAGCGCGGAGACACGGCAGTCCCCAGATCGTGACGCGCGTCTCTCTATAATGTGATTGTGAAGTAAATGGGAGCGGGAATTCACCGCATTATGAACTTCGTCACGCAATACCCCCCAACCTCAGACAGGCCAGCCTTTATAAATATCATATTAAGCAGAAATGTGAAATGTACCGTAGCATCAGTGTTGGGGAGTAGTTAACTACAAGTAGCTTAGCTACTAACTTAACTACATATTTCAGTAGCTTGGCAGTAGCTCAGTTGCTTTTTAAACAGTGTAGCTTTTCCAGTAGCTAACTACTTTTTGCAGCAAGTAGCGGTGTAGCGCGAGCAAAAGCTACATTGCTACATTGTCGAGCCTGTGCGAATCAGCGCGATGCAAGGATATTCTTGTTAGATTACAAACTCATTTTTTGCCATTACCGCCACCTGTTGTTTAATCATGCATCTTGCGGCTAACGGTTCACAGAAGTGGGTTGACACAGCCATATTATGATTATATAGAAAGACGTGACAGCAGATTTGGAGGATGGAGATACAACTAACGTTAATTACCCAAGGCCTTATTTGTCCAAGTTCAATCAGTATTTTTGAGAAAATGTTCTACATACAATTTACGTTGGATGTATATTTCATTCTTGCAATGTTGTAGGCTATTTGTTGCACTTTTGACAAACAGTCAGAGATATTTTAGTGTTGTGTGTAATACAACAATACTCTTTGAAATCGTAATTGCATTGCCTTGTTTTAAACACTAAATATTTTACTTAAAACATTCCTCAGACACTTATTCAGTTATTTATAATATACGTTGTTCAAAAAGCAAAAGTAGTTTCAATGTAGCTAGCTACTTTTTGATTGTAACTTGTAGTGTAGCTAACTACTTTTCAAACGGGTAGCTTGACTGTAGTTAAACTACTTTAACTTACGAGTAGCTTGTAGCTTGTCAAACTACAGTTTCAGAGTAGCTTCCCCAACACTGCGTAGCATATTAGAGGAAGACGCTGATATCTGGATTGAATGCACTTCCACAGCAGTCACGAGTAACAGCAGGAATAGGCGGTTAAAGTTTTCTATGCTTAATTTGATTTGATGACAGTCACGAGACAATTCAATCACGTTGATGGATAAAAATAAAATTAGAACAAGCATGTAACGAGTAACGACCACAAACAGAAGGAAAATAGCGGAGAAAAAGTACCGATACATCACTTAAAATGTACTCAAGTAAAAGTAAAATTACACAATTTTAAACTTACTCAAAAAAGTACAATATCTGAAAAAAAAAACTACTTAGTGAGTATTTGTAATTCGTTACTTTACACCCTGCATATCTGAGACCTCACATCTAGATTTGTGTTTTTATAAATCCTCGACAGGGCAGAACAAGGAATAAAGAAGTACCTGAAGATTTCTTTCAGAAGCTTGACTTGGTTGTCTGGGTATTTCTTGGCATTCTTCTCCTCAAGGAAGGCTCGTGGCGTAGGCCATGGGCCCTGCATTCACCTAAAAAGCACACAAACACTTGATGAAATTCATTCTTATTTACAATCTTAGTATAGAATAGCTAATGCCAGTGTGATTCAAGAGAGAGTTCACCTAAAAATGAAAATCCTGTCATCATTTACTCGCCCTCAAGTTGTTCTAAACCAGTATGATTTTTTTCTTCTGCTGAACAGAAAGAATTGTGAAGAGTGTTATCACATTTTTGATGAATGTGAGTAGCCAAACACTTGATGGACCCCACTGACTTCCATAGTAAAAAAAAAAGAAGAAAACATATAGAAGTCAATGGATTTCATCAACTGTTAGTTACCACTATTCTTCTAAGTTTTGGGTCCAACGAAAGAAAGAAACTTAGGACAACTTGAGGGTGATTAAATGATGACATTTTTGGTTGAACTATCCATTTAACGTAGAAATCAGAAACGGTGAATACGCATTAAACAATTTCAAATGCACAATGTGGAGACCTGACATGCGTTTATGATGATGTGATATGACTGAGGAGTAATTGAGGATGATCCGCCGGTGTTCACCTTAACACTGACACTGCCCTGTAGTTTGAGCTGCAGGCGGATCATGTCCACCTCCTCCATGTTGCACAGCTGTTTGAGTTCAGACACCTTCCGGCTCATCTCTTCGATTCGCCACCTCGATGGGGTTCATCTCAGTGCTCTGCTGCTCCACCACCTCGATGCGCTTCTTCAGGAAGGGCAAACTGGAGCTGGCTGCAGGACACACAGACAGAGGAGAGATAATTACTCTCATTTCCATATCAACCTCGACCCGTTGAAGGACACAAGGACAGACGTGACACTGCTCTTTTGATTCTGTCAAATTAATCATAAAAAATTGTAATATTCTTGAACTGACCAAAGTATTTAAAGGGAGAGGGTTACATTGAAACATATATTTTAAATCCATTTTTGTTTTATAAAGAATTATTCCGTAGTCTATACAGCATTTATTGCAATTACACCAGAAGTAACTAATTAAAGTACAGAAAAATTAAGAGTAATCCCTTACTATACTTTTTTTTAAGGGAAAAGTGTTTTGTTGTCTAATTCTGTCAAAAAAAAAATAGAAATCATCTATCATACTGTATTGGAAAAATAAGTATCAGCAGTCTTTCTATATTCTATTAAATACAGATTGCACACACTGCAAAAATATATTTTCTTACTCAGTATTTTTGTCTTGTTTTCCAGTATAAAAATATTTTTTTCAGTAAATCAAGACACATTTATTGGAGAATCAAAATCAAAATTTAGATTTTGTTTTTTACAGAAGTAATTAAGTAGGGTAATGCTTAAAACAAGACAAAATAATTGCCATTGGGGCAAAACAAGTTGATTTTTCTGATTTTGGCAGATTTTCTTTTCATATTTCAAGCATAAACTCATTTAATTTTGATTAGTCTTTCAGAAAACAAGACTTATTTTCTAATGCCTTTTTGCTTCTCCAGTAAAAGTGTCTATATAAGAATATAAGAATGTTTTGATATTTGTAGTAGAAAACAAGACAAAAATACTGAGCAAGAAAAATTTTTTTTTTTTTTTTTTTTTTTTTTTGCAGGGCACAATACTTTCATATTCATTGCTCTTTTTTTTTTTCATGGGAAAATTTGAGAAAAATGCTCCTTCAAATTCCACTGAAATAACTTCCCTATCTGATATCACACAAATCTCTGCGACAGTCCTAGTCTCTGTAAACTGAGCTAAGAGAACTATTAAAAACTGCTTACAGCAACAGTTTTGGTTAAGAAAAAAAGATCTATATAGGAAAGTGGTTTCCTTTGGGTCGAACTTTAAAGGTTGATTTTAAGTGCCTCACTGGTCAGAATGGTTTTTCTTTTGCACTGTTCCTCCACGTCTCCATGTTTTTTCCAGAAAGAGTGAAGGGCGCTCAAAGACAAAGCGACTGATGTTGTGATGGTGCTCGAAGTTCGTGTCTTCTTCTCCAGCTGCTCCTTTTCAGTGAAATAAGGCACTACATAGGTCACTTGAATGTAGGCAAATCTGGGTCCAGGTCTCTAGGATTCACCTGTGAGAAACACACCTGAACTTTAAAAAATGAAATAAAAGAGATTTCCTACACTGTAAATCCGAATAAGTTGGCAAAACTCAAATAATTTGAGGTAAACAGTTACATCACATTTTTAAGGTAAGAAATTGAACGTTTAAGTAAGCAGAACTCGCAGATTTTTATTTTTGTAATCATAAATTTTTATTGCTCTTAACTTTAAAAATGTAGTAATCTTCACACACAACTTTAAATGATCAACTTAAATATTTTTAGTAGTGGAAACTTGGCTTGCATTTACCAGCTAATTTTAAAAAGGCTACTTTGCTAATTGGTGACCCAATGCTTTGATAGCATTAGCATAGCATAGCACTTTATGAATGAATGCAGCAATTGAAAACATTTAACATACAATGTTCTCAAAACAAGCTCATGCTCCACATGACGGTAACTCCCAAATACCGGAAACTCTTCTAAACTAGCAAAACAAAACATTAAACACTACTAAATCTCCCACTTAACAATAATCTGCCACAAAACACTTAAAGCAACACCATGGAACTTTTCCTCTTCGGTCGCCCTACTGGTTGGAAGCGAAATTGTCCATTACCGCTGTCGTAAATAATTTAGCCTACCGCTCCGCATACACGCTCGTTGTTTATCCAGCACCGGCTTCGGAATGAACAATGTCCACAGACAAGGTAGAGTATGTTACATGATTTCATGAAAGGATGATGTAGCTTATTGTGACATCAGAAACGAAGAAAAACGAAATAATGACTATTGTAGCGCTTGAAGTAAAGCAGACGAATTTTGTAGTTCTTTAAAAAAAGGTAAAAAATGTTACATAGTGTTGCTTTAATTTTAGCATTTACTCTCCCTTTTAAAGCAAAGTATGCTGGGAAATAGAAATCCCAGCCCAGTTTCAGAAAATTTAACTTTGTCTAAATTAAAAGAAAAAGTTCATAGAACTCAAAACAATTAAACAATTCAACTTACTTAAAATGTGTCAGTTTTGTGAACTCAAAAGAAAAAATAAAGTTCTAAATACTTGATTGAACTAATTTGTATAATTTAAGTTGGGCCTACTCAAACCAATTAATGATTTTGAGCTGTAAAGGCCATTGCACACTGAGTCCGAAATTCGCATCCGAAATTTTCGCACGTTAAAAAAAAATTTGACCTCACATTATGTCAATCACGCTTGTACACCACCTCCGAAACGTTTGTCAGTCAAAAAAAAATTCGGATTCGAGGTTCGAATTTTCTGCGTTTTTCGCATCCACAGCCAGCATTTTGAGATTTTTTTTTTTTTTGACAATTCAGGGCCCGGAGGGAGCTTCGTCCTATCCAGCTCGTTCCGCAGTGCTTTCAGTTTCAGTTTTCAATTCGATCAAGTGTTTATGTTCTCTTCTCTCGATTGAATTATGAAAGGAATAACCTCCCCTTTTAATCAGATTGAAATTTCGGATCGATTAATGTGTGATTGAGAAGCCAATTCGATAACTTATTATTTGGGTACAATAACGTAGGATACAGCTGTTCTGTCTGCCCAGCACTTCCACCGTGCCGGGCGCGTGCGTGTGTCTTCGTGTCCATACCTTAGACACACTGCCATGCAGTCTCTGTTCAGAATCGATTGGTTCACGGAAATTGGTGGTCTTGTTTTTAAAATGTGGCTCCAGAATCGCAAGCAAAGCATCAAACTGTTCCACTGACATTCTGAGGTCAATTTTGAATCGCTCGGGATAAATTCGCAACTCCTTGATAAGGAGGTGCTTCCTCTCGGCACAATTTCAGGATTGGATGGACGTAATATTTTCTCTTTCTTCTCTTTTCAATAGAGAGAGGACAACAAAATCATCCTCACTGCTTTGACGAATCCATTTTGTAGTTTCACGTTTTTTCCGCAAAAGTTTAATAAATACGCATCGGACTCAGTGTGCAAGGTTTCAGTGCATGACGAATTTTTAGGCTGACGAACACGAAAAAACGCATACGGAAATTTCGTACTCAGTGTGCAATGGCCTTTAGGGTTTACAATGCTTCAGACAAGATATTATTGATGGAGAGGAAGAAGGTCAGAGAAAGGAAAGAGGCGGTGTGGAGGATCCAGCAGGACACACCTTGTTGGAGTCTTGGATCATCTTGACATTATCGGCTCCAAACTTGTCAGAGTAGAGTTTGAGGAGTCTTTGAGAAATCTCTGACAGTCCTGTGAGCTTCGGCTCTTTGTAGATAAACTCCTTGCTCTCCTCCTCCTCAAAGAAGCCCTGTCAAACACAACATTACACATGACCTAAAGGTCGCGGGGCAGATGTATAACGGCTCTCACTGAAGCCCGATTAGAGAGTCGGTGTTAAAGTTAACACGACAGCAGTGTTGGACAAAGCACAATGAGTTCAACTTGTAATGAAGGTTAACGTCACATTTAGATGTCTCTGTCTGAAATACAACTACATTTACCTGAAAGCACTCACAGTGTACACATAAATTAATAGAGGTCAGGATTCATTTCCAGGAGAAGTGTGGAGCATGTTTTATCAAACCACGTGTGTCACATATGCCACACACATTATTAGCATATAGGGAGATTATGAGTGTTAAATCGTAAAAGGGCTGAGTAGCAGAACAACTTGAACCAAAGATGAGAAAACTTACCACTGCCTGATATACACAACACACAGGAGAGAATAGAGAAGTGATTAAATACATTGATTTCTGAGATAAGCGCTGGGGGAAATAATTTTGGTTCCTTGAATGGACAGGAAATATTTATTGGATTAATAAAACTTGACTAATTGAGGGTACTCATACTCATTATTTGAGTTACATTTTCTATGATGTTCCATGTCATTTTGTATTTGCTTTAAGTACTCCCCTTTGACCATTTTAAAGTGCCCCTATTATGCTATTTTAAAGTCTCCTAATGTTGTTTTGAAGTCTCCTACAACATGCATCAAAGGAAAGAAAAAACAAAGCTCAGTGATTGTACACACCGTACAAGTAACGATGACATCAATTTTACCATATAAATCTGAGCGCGAGTCCGAATGAAGAAACATGGGAAGAACAAGTAATTCAACCCAGACCTTTTTTTCAGTGTCCATGTTAACAGATTAGATCACTGATATTGAACAAAATTGACCTGATCAACATGAAAAATAACTAATTTCACCATAAAATTATGTAAGTGATGTGTTTTGTGATTCACCATATAAAATTATGCGTCACTGTATGTCCAGATCTAACAAAGCTTTGCCTCCTCCAAAGCCACTTTTTTAAAAGAATTTTCGCTTTTGGTGTGAAAAAAAAACTACACTAATTAAAAGCACACTACACTAATTAATTTAATTCTAAAACACTAATTAAAAGCTCAGCTTCAGGATCGGAACTGGGAACCAGTGGGGGTAACAACTGATCATTTCCACAATTTTTCTCCAAAATATGATTAAGAGTTTTTGAGTGATTGAGTGTCTTACCTGTCCATAGAAAGCCACACAATAGTACACGACCAAACAGACTGCTTTCTCTGAGTTCACAACCTCCGTCACCTTCAGGTATGAGCGGTGAATGTCATAGTACAGCTCCGATAACCGCTATTGGACACACACACAGTTGATAAGCATGCTCCCTCGTGTTTCTTTTATTTTAAAGTCAACCAATAAACAGTCCAAGTACCTTGAAATCTCAGTCTCTTCTCGAAGACCGCTATAACAGGTTTGTTGATCTCTGCAATGAGCTCGTCTGTCTCAGACTTCCAGAGGTAATCCACACACATCTCTAACTGCTCCACCAGTGTGTCCTACCGAACAGAGACATTATTCAGTGTGTCTGTAGAGACATTTGGAACTATGATTCCTCTGAAACGTGCAAAGTGAGAATCCACCTCTGTGTAAGGAGTGTCCTGATTGCCAGCGTCTTCTTTCATTGCTCCCTCTTCTTTAACATTCGGAGATATTCATGAAGGCGGCCCAACCCATACTGAACGATGCTGCATTTTAATACACAAACACTGGTTATTAATTCATCCATCTTATATCTACCCATCCATCATCAGTTCATCCATTAGTCCTTGTATTCCATCCAATTCTCAAATCAGTTCATATTCATTCATGCATATTCATCTTTCATCCAGGATTCACTCGTCGTTCTATCCATCTTCACATTGCAGACAGCAACGTAGTCTGGCACACGTGGAATCCACATCTGGGCCGACACTGTGTGGCTGTCTGGATCCAATTATCCGTCAATCCATTCATCCATCCACTTTACTCTCTCTGTTAAATCATACATTAACAAATCACACAAGAACTTCATTTCAAAGTAACCAGTGCTACTATTAATCGTAAACAAACACTTTCTTTGCATTGTGATACTATCACGATATGTGGCACATTACAAGGATGTTTGGACTCATGATAAACGTGTATGAGGTGAGCTGGAAACGGGGAGTGCTTAAGTGGACACTTCATTCACATTCACCTGTGCACTGTTGTCCACATTATTATTTCTACAGGGGTGACGGGGTTACCTTGCAGAAGCAAACACATCTGGGAAGTACTTCTTTCACAAAAAATTGATAACCTTAAAACTTTACAAATATACCTGATTATAATAACTGCATTAAAATACATTCTTCCTTCCTAGAGCAGCGTCCAAAGTCATTTCAACAGAGTTACACTAGTGTAGACACACGTGTCTGACTGTACTGTATCGACAAGTTTCCTACGCTCTTGGTGTAGGCCTTGTTACCATTGTATCTCAAAAGTGGGCGCGTCTGCCTGTTCGAAGTAAAACACAAAGCGCGATCCTTGGCATCGTCTTTGACACTCGTTCATTCTACAGTCGAGCAGTCGGTCAAGAATTATAGCGATCCAAACTAGCTGACGTGTGGGAACACAACCTCAACGAAATTAAAAAGGGTGAAATGACAGTACCTTTACCTCCGCAGTAGTTGCTTGGAGTATGATAATAACATTATTAATAATCAGATACTCATCAAGGCATGGTAACAGATAGTGTGTGAGCCGAAAACAATTCAAATAAAAAAAATATAATATATATATAAATATAGCTGCGAGCAGCCTATGGCCCAAGCCGGTGGCACCAACCCCGGTGCCTAGGCACGGGATGGCGGGACCGTCGGCTTTGGCCTCCATCGCTGCTCGCAGCTATATTTATATTTATATATATATATATATATATATATATATATATATATATATATATATATATATATATATATATATATATATATATATATATATACATATATATATAAAGCCGGTGGCACCGCCACCTTGGTGCCTTTAGGGTTATTCTGCACGACGTGCAAAAACGTAACCCCTGCTTTGGAATACATACTAGTATGTATTCCACAATTGGAATACATACTAACATACTAGTCAGAACTGAATAGTTGATATCTGAATGACAGATCACCATAGAAGTCAATGGAAAAAATGTGACTAGTAACAAAAGAATAGTTACTAGTCACCATTGAAATAAGTACTAGTGTCTAATGAATAAGTTCTAGTATCTATTTAATAGGTACTAGTATCTAATGAATAAGTACTAGTAACTAATTAATAAGCATTGGTATGTAATGAATAAGGACTAGCATCTAATGAATAAGTACTAGTATCTAATAAATAAGGACTAGTTTCTAATGAATAAGTACTAGTATCTTTAAAAAGGTACTAGTACCTAAAGAATAAACACTAGTATCTAAAGAAAAGGCACTAGTATCTAAAGAATAAGCACTAGTAGCTAATGAATAAGTACTAGTACTTAATGGAATAGATACTAGTATCTAAAAAATAAGTACTAGTAGCATGAAAATAGAGACTAGTAGGTTAAAATGATTAAATGTTAAAACGGCTTGCCATACTCTATCTGTCGTTTCGACTAGTCACAATTACGTTACAGATATCTTAAATGATAATACAAACTATCCAAAATGTAATTACGACTAGAAAGACGTTGTTGATATCTACAATGTTAATTACGAATAGTCAAACTTAGCTTTTAAATGTTAAAAGGGCTTGCCATACAGAAGTGTAGGCTCAGAGAGACACTCAACATTTTCAAACCAAAATATCTGACTTTCTGTGGGTCCTAGCTCATGAGTGTAAATTAGAAAGTTGTCCGGCTTGAGGAGAATATATGAATATATGAAACGATGAGATCAACATGTGTACTGAGTTTCATATTATTACATGCAAGCGTGTTTGATTTATGGACCAAGATTTTGGACCCCGTTCCAGGGGGTGCTGTCTAGCCCCCTTGCCACACCCGGGTACCATCTTCAGCCCGGCTCTGATGGCTGTGGGATCTGACCTGTGTGCAAAGCTTCAAGAGTTTTCAAACCCGTTAAGGGCCCCAAAAGCCGCTAAGAGTCTCAAAATCATCAAAAAAAAAGGAATGTTAAAGTTTGATGCGTTGCTATGGCAACATTATCTTAGATATTGAATAATGCTTTCACAGCTCTTCATCTGGCGTGTGTTTACATTATACACATGAAGTTTGAAGCAAATCGGGTAAAAGTAAGAGTGCGATTTCAAGACCAAGTTAATTTAATTAATACACTAATTATATAAAACTATTGTCAATGCACTACAATTAAACAGGTTATATGCCTTTACTTATAAAAAAATAAAAATAAAAACTTATTTAAAAAATACCAGGCTTAAGAAATGTATTTACTTTAGCAGGCCAGACACACAGTGAAATTATTAAGCCCCCTCCCCTACACACACACACAGAGACTGTGTGTCAAAAGACTCAATCACACACACACACAGACTGTGTGACAGGCCTAGGCTCAGAAAGAGCATGATCATATTCAAACTACAATATCTGACTTTCTGTGGGTTTTAACTTATTATTGTTAATTAGAAAGTTGTTTGGCTTGAATAGAACAATATACACGGCAAGTTTTGTAACTGTCAGTAAAACTAACCAAGTTATAACACACTTTATGTGTCCTTTTTTAGTCAAAAAAATCCGCCACGGCCAAACCGTTCGAGATATCAAAAATCCGTCCGGAATATAGCATCCTCAATGTCTTGACTTCATGCACACCGAGTTTGGTGGTGATTGGTAACAGCATGGGTTGTAATTTGATGTTTTTCTAGGACAATTATTTAAAAAAAAAAAAACATAATTCCCGACTTCCGTTTGAACTGTCGTAAAACTTAGAGCACGAAAGTTGTTTGGCCTGATGTGATCTATGAGTGTACCGAGTTTCATATTAATCCATGCACGTGTGTTTGATTTATGGACAAATGTTCGAATCCCTAAAAGAATGCATCCTAAAAGAATGGTAAAGTTTGATGCGTCGCCACGGCAACAGTTTCAAAGATATCAAGAATCCATTCATAGGTCTTCATCTGCCGTGTATGTACATTATACAGATGAAGTTTGAAGCAAATCGGGTAAAAATAAGAGGGTGATTTCAAAGCATTTTGAAAGTGACACACTTCCTGCTGCCAGTTGGTGGCGCTATAACTTTGACTCACAATAGTCACATCCATGTGATCGTCCTCTTACAGCGAACGCACTGCTGAAGTTTCATCCAGATCAGTTAATGTATGCTGAAGTTATGACACACTTCCTGTTTCACATTTCTCGCCATAGTTTCGTTTCCTCGCCACGGCCAAACCGTTCGAGATATCAAAAATCCCCACACAAACTTTCATCCTCAATGTCTTGACTTCTAGCTGACCGAGTTTCGTCGAATTTGGATCAGAGCTCTAGGAGGAGTATTTAAAAGTTCATTGCGTGTGTTTTACAAAAAACCTCAATAGCCGACTTCCTGTTGGGCTGGGGTAAAAAGCAAGAACGCGAGGTATAGATGAAATTCTGCTATCGACATGTGTACCGAGTTTCATATTATTACATGCAAGTGTGTTTGAGTTATGGACCAGGTGTTCGGACCCCATTCCAGGGGGCGCTGACGAGCCGCCCTGCCACGCCCGGGTACCAGCTTCAGCCCGGCTCTGATGGCCGCGGGTTCTGACCCGTGTGCAAAGTTTCAAGAGTTTTCGAGCATGTTAAGGGCCCCAAAAGTGCCCGAATAGTCGCCTAGAAAAAGAAAAAAAAAAAAAAAAAAAAAAATAAAAAATAATCGGAAGGAAAACAATAGGGCTCTGCGCCCTTTCAGGGCTTGGGCCTGAAATACACACTCAGTCATTGTGCTTTGGAGTTTATTCAAAATTATAAATGAATGTGCCACTTGAATACATTAACTGGCACATTTGGTATTCTGTCAACTCAGGCTTTGATCCTGAGTTTAGGTGTAACATCAGTAGCGAACAGCCAATCACATGCTGAGAGAGTTTATAGAATATTAAGAATTTAAACAAATGTACACAGGAAGATTCGTCGTCTTTTGGGAGGTGATGGAAACTACAGTCGTTGGCAGGTCACTCTGATTTCGTTTTCGGCTTATGTTCAAAACAATCACGTTTAAGCCACTGAATTAGTTTAGTCCGGTTATACATACAACCACGAACAGCACATGTTGTCCCTAAACTCCGTATTGACATCTCTCATAAAGATTTGCGTCTTTAAATAGTAAAATAATTCTCCGAAAAACAGCTAGCCTCTTCGCTAACTAACACACAAAATACCATTGGAATGCTACTTCCGCCGCCTTACCGGAAGTTTCACCCACTTTATTTTTTACAGGAGCGCCCCTTGGAAACTTGTGGATAAGCATAAGACAAATATGCACTCTGTTTACATACACTTGCTTCCTGTAGTTCCTTTAATAATAATAATAAAACAAGTAGACATATGCTGCCTTCACTGGTAGTACTATTACCATTACTCACTACTAACATAGATGTTTTGTCGAGTTAAGAGCCTGACTGAATAGTTTACCTTAACTATTTCGGAGTATAAAAATGCTGCTACACAAACAAAACTGATCAGTGTCAACTAAGCTGCTTGAAGAAGCACAGACGTAGCTCTATAATAAGTCAGTGTTTTAGTGTAGACAGTAAGACACATCGGGACCCCTGAAGGGGTCAGAGAACACTGCAGGTCGAGGCGGGCGGAGGTGAACTCACATTCTCCATCTTGGGAGTTAGTAAGGGGCTACAGTTAATTACACAGGCTCCCTCTTTGCTCACGCTCGGGATCCGACCCTTCTCAGACTTCCAGTAACCTGTGATTGCAGAGTGGCATCAGGTTTAACACAGGTTTACTTGCAAACTAGGGCTGGGCAGTGTGACAGCACACTCGTATCCTAGGGTAAAAGAGTCTGTTCCAAGACATTTAGCTATATTGTTAAGAATAATGATATGAAGTAGTGAAATTTCCATTCACTGAATTATCTAAACAAAATAAAAATTCAACATTCACTGAATTTCCAGCAAAAATAACTATATATGCTGTTCCCATTATATTCAATTAGTCATATTTGAATGGGATTTTAGTCATACTGCCCAGCCCTATCTTGGACTCAGAACGAAGGCATGCATCTAGCGTAAACTCACACTCATGCCCGCATGCACATGCAAGAGCCAGACAAACTGCCAGAACCAGCACAGAGAAGGCATCTGATGACAAGGCCACAACAACTCACAGTACGAGGAATAAAGCAAGTGGCAGGAAGCAGATAGGAGCATTTTTCATTCATTATGAAGTACAGAACTGAAAAAACAACAACAACTGAGCAGCAATGATCAAGAAGCATGTCAAAAGAAAGCTCAATAGTTAGGTTATTTGTGCCGAAACTCTCACATTGACATAAGCATGCATCACGTAAGTACTGAGGTGCTCACCTCTCCTCCTCAGAGACTCTGCTATGAGAGCCGAGATGTGGATGTAGCACATGGCTGCCTGGAGTGGACAAGGAACACAGTTTTTAAAATGTCACATAAACGTCCTAATACTAAACTTGGTTATCCTCTGATTTTGACCTCAGACAGGTCTCCGTTTCTGACGTGGATCTTGGCCATGCTCTCCAGCCAGGTGCGTCTGAGCTCAGGTGTGCTGGCGTAGGAGTTGGCCAGACTGTACTGCAGGTCCACCAACATCTCCGGGTCCTTCTCATGCTCTTTCATTTGGGAGGTTGCCATTAGGACCGTGCGTATCCTCTTGGTCAGGTCCTTCACCTCCGCCGGGAATGTTGTGTTCTGGAAGAAGGCAAAATAACTTTTGTTTAATGTTATAATAAGTCGTGCATTTGGGCTGTTTTGTCTTCTATGACTGAAAATCTCATGTGCCATTGCTCTAAATCCTGTTTGAATACATTTACTCATCCTTCCCTCGGGTCATTTTGACCCGAAACACATTTTTTAAAATTGTTTAAAAATTGTGTGTTCATCAAAAGGGCAAGACCCTAGGACTTTTGTCACACTTGAACCATGAATACACACAGCACATTTTTTTTTATGGATTTTCTTTTTGGAGTTTTGTGGTTGAAATTTAAAAAGTAACAAATTCTTCCTTTGCGGGTCAGTTTCACCACCTGAGGAATGAACTGAATGCGAGGAATGGTTTAGTACGCACAGAAACACGTAAAATTGCTCAAAATTCAAACTAAAAATGCTAAAACTTTACCAAGATATTATTTTATGATGTCTACATGTGTATCTGAATGCATCCTGAAAAAAAACTGACTTTAGGACCCAGAGGAACAGCTCCATGTAGACATTAATTTTTTTCCACAATGGGTCGGCAAAGACACCAAATGTAAGATATTTTGAGCTGAATTAAAAGTTATGCATGAAATTGTGTGTTATTTTGAAGGAATGTGTAAGGAATGTGTGGGGATTGTGCTTAAATTATTTATTTGTTATATTGATCAAATCTAGTCATTTTAATGTAAATAAAAAAATAAAAAAACAACAACAAAAAGATTCATAAAAAAATGAAAACAATATTATCAAAATGAAATAAAATAAGCGTTCTGGACAAAAAATGAGGAAGGATGAGGGTTAAATATGGCTCCTCAAGGTCATTTTCTTCAGTGAGTGACATCAAACTTCATTGGGTGGACTAGTCTTGAGGTGCCATATTTGAACACAAATGCAGAGGACTAAAATGGAACATTAATATACAGGAATTTATTACATTCAGCGTTGGGGAAGCTACTCTGAACCTGTAGTTTGAACAGCTGCTCGTGAGTTCAAGTACAGTCAAGCCACCCTTCTGAAAAAGTAGTTAGCAACACTACAAGTTACTACCAAAAAGTAGCTGGCTACATTGAAACTACTTAAATATATTTTACAAGGACATTGTACATTACAAATGAATGAATAATTTTTAATAAACAATGTTTTAATTAAAACAGTTGGGGTTAAATCCACAATATAATACAACTGTAATTTCAAAGATGAGCCTATTGTTTATTGTGTAAAATATCACAGCCGACACACAATACTCTGTAACGCTTTATTTTCATGGTCCCTTTTGAACAGTCTGTTGACTATAAGTAACTTTGCAACTACATGTCAACTAACTCTGTTAGCAGACTAATATATGCTATGACTTTATTGTGATGCTCCCAATTTAAAATTGTGGCGAGGCAGATTTATCTGTGTAATTATTGAGAAACACAGATTCATCATCATAATACATACATTTAATATAGAGTGCCATAAAACATCAATTTAAAAGGGCTATTACACACCTCTATGTGTGTCCTAAAATTAGCGCTAAAAGTCCTAAGGCAGACGATTTTTATCTTTGGTTTGCAAAGATCACATACAAAAGCGACATCCTTTAAGTAATCATCAACCGACCTTCCCAGTGAACCGTAAAGCCACAAGATGAGTGATAACAGTGGAAGGCAGTAAAGCACAGTTTTAGCTTGTGATCTAGTTTGAAGAAGAAAATGTTGCTTCAATACATTCATGTTCGTCAAAACCCAAACCGGCGTGTAGCTTTTGGTTGCACTACAATGCTAAAAACAAGTGAGCTTCTGCCTAGCCACTGAAACATGTCCCCAACACTGAGTACATTAACACTGTGGACTACTTTTATGCCACTATTTCATTTTTTCAATTTTTAGATGACAGCTTAAGATTTTATGGAAAAGAACGTATGCCTAACATGAACATTCGGGTCTATGAAACGTTATATTTATCTTCATAAAATTGCTCAAGTATAAGAGGACTATTACAAACTTTATTGTCACAAAATCTTCTTGATAAATCTGCCACTTCATACTTAACTTGCAAGTTTTTTTGTGCATTTTAACCATATTTTCTGCTGAATTCATTTGTAGCTCATTACAAAACTAAAGTTTTCTTCCTCATGATGATTGGTACATGCATGCAATGGTATTGTCACATTTTTCATATTGTAGTACCACCTGGTCTCAGACATGTGGTGCATCAATGCAACCACTTAAGAGTCTGTATAAACAAGCATTGAAAGTCATGGATAAAAAAACCTAATTACTGTAATATAGTTGAAAAACATAACCTGTTGACCTTTGAAAATGTCCTGTTTATGTCTAATATTGGGTTAGTATATAAGATCTTTCATGACTTAGGACCACAATCTCTCAAACAATATGAAACAATAAGCAGACCAGGCTCAATGTTAAGAGCTTCCTCTAGAGGGGACTGTTGTGTTAAGTTTTGAGTCTAGAGCTTTTGGACAAAACTGCTTTTCAGTGAAGGCAGCAGCTGGCATGTGGAATTCTTTACCACTGAGAATGCAGTTTATTAAACATGTTTAAAAGTAGTGTAAAAATATGGTTGAAGGACATTCAGGTTTGTAGTCATTGAGCTATGAGACATTGAATTTTTTACTATGTGTATGGTAAAATTCTTGTTATTTTTGTTTTTGTATTTCTGATGTTGGTTATTATGGTTTTATCTGTAATATTGTGCACGCTTTTGGCACCTGCCCAGGGACAGGCAGATGGGAATTAGCTTTTAGCTAAATCTGGTAAATTATATATATTGTACATTGTCCCTGATAAATAAATAAATAAATAAAATAAAAATTAGGTCCCACTTTATATTAAGTGGCTTTAAGTACTATGTACTTACATTGAAAAATAAGTACAATGTATTATTGTGGTCCTGTTGTATTGTAAAACACTTTTGCTGCTATTGAGGTATGATATGGGTAGGGTTAGGGACAGGTGTGGTGGTATGGGTAGGTTAAGGGTAGGGTCAACTGTGTAATTACAAATGTAATTACATAAATTAATTACATTTGTAATTACATGCTGGTATTTTTAAAATGTAAGTACAATGTAAAAACATGTATGCAAACAAAAAGTCCATTGTATCAATTTATTAATTTCAATGTAAGTACATAGTACTTAACACCACTTAATATAAAGTGGGACCAAAAATTTAATTAAGTGTGCAGAGTTGAATCTGCTGGCAGTTTACATCGGCCACTAACAAGGCTTTTAATTTGCAGACACATAAACAAGCTCATAGCTTGATTCTGTGGTTTGAACAGTTCTGTTTGGCGGCGCAGACATGACACACTGCAGCTTTAAAGTGTTTTTGCGAAACTCTTACTTTAAGTGGCGTGTCTCCATTGGCGAAGTTGTTGATGATGGCCAGAGACTGCTGGAAGCGTGAACCCCCGATTCCTGCGTCCGCAATCAGCTGACTCACAGCTTTAATCACCTCGACGAGAACAAAACACACACATCGGTCTCTCGCACTCCTGAATCCCCAAACCAGCCAGAGAGCCACCTCAGATGTTCAGTTGTCTGAACTCATGTCTTCACTAATTCACCCACATGCAAAAATGACAAAAGATGGTTACACTTTATTTCGAAAGTCAACTTTACACATTCTAAGTACATGTCAACAAGCTCTCATTAGAGTATTAGTAGACTCTCTGCTTAAAGGGTTGGTTCACCCAAAAATGAAAATTCTGTCAGTATTTACTCACCCTCATGTTGTTCCAAACCTTAATGTGTTTATTTGTTCTGCTGAACACAAAGGAAGATATTTAGAAGAATGTTTTAATCAAACAGATCTCAATCCCCATTGACTACCATAGTATGTATTTTTTCCTACTATGATAGTCAATGGGGATTGAGTCTGTTTGATTAAACCATTCTTCCAAATATCTTCCTTTGAGTTCAGCAGAACAAAGAAACACATAGATGTTTGGAACAACATGAGGGTGAGTAAATACTGACAGAATTTTTGGGTGAACTAACCCAACTAACTAATATCTGCTGAACACTTAATGCCACCAAAGCTACTTGTAGTCAGTAGAAATGTCTGATAACACTTTACTTGAAGAGGTGTGCATAAGACTGACATGACGTGTATTAAACTGTCATTAAGTGTCATTTGCTCAATTATGTCATTGTTAATGCAAATATGACATTGTTTGAGATGTCTTTGTTAAACCAATACATCATAACCTGTCAGTGTCTTTGTCATGACAACTTGACATTTCTAAGACACAACCTGTCATAAACATGACATAGCAGATTAATGATCAAACTTAAGAAACCACCTAGCTTTATTGGTTAACATTACATTAAACTGTCAGGTGGTTGGTTTTGACATCGGCTGTCATGAAGCCATTATAACTTTTTAATGACAAATTAAATTAGCACCACTGTAGTTGAGGTCTGCTATGTCATGTTTATGACAGGTTGTGTTGTCTTAGTAATGTCAAGGTGTCATAACCAAGACATCTCAAACAATGTAATATTTCGATTAAAAATGTCATAATTGAGCGAAACATGCATGAAACCTCCTTCATATTCATGATGTGTCATGTCAGGCTTATGCAAGTGAAGTGTGTAAAGCGGACTGGGAAGATAAAGTGGACTGGAGATTACCTGCAGGTGTGAGCGCACGATGCACTTGCCCTTGGTGAATTCGAAGTTCTTCCTCATGAGGAAGTAGAGCAGCGCGCGGCTTCGGTCTGTGTGGAGCTGGAGCGGTGACTGCAACACTTCAGGATCTCGTAACACAGGCTGCCACACAGATCCGCTTTCCCCTGGAAGAACGTGGACGGGAACTGAAGAGCGAGAGCATGTGAAGAAGAGGCCGAGATCAGCACAGGGATCCGCTAGTTCAGGCGTGTTTGATTAATGTTTCTAAAGCACGATTATATTGGAAGATATGTGTCCAGTAGCAGGATTGAGCACCACGGGTTCAAACCTAAAATGTTTGTGATGATCAGTTTTACTTTCTGTACACAGTGCACAGGGTCCAGACCTGCCAATATTTTAGAAAAATAGCCTAATTCTTACAGATCATGAAGCTGTATTTAGCATTATATTTATTTAACGCATATGTGACCCGTGCTGGCAAAAGCAGTGGAAATGCGCACAGGATAATTTTGAGCTACAAGCAAAACAAATGAAAAATTGCCATTTTGAGGTTTTCACAAAAATAAGTTCATTAAACCCTTGTCTAATGATCCCAATGCTCCGGATAAAAATTAAACATCTAAAAGTATCATTTATTTGTGTGTTTTCTGAGAGCAGTATCTTTCCTTGTCCATGAAAAACAATGATCTGACTCTATTCACGCAAACATTATCTGTTATGTCTAATGTGAACGTTTGGTTGACTGTTAGGGAAAAACACCTGATGTGTAACATTATATTAGATCTGTGCATTACAGTAGGTCTTGTATACGCTTCTGTTTCATTAATGTTAATCAAACAAT